>WOGN01006977.1:0-12111 GCA_015342105.1 Leptinotarsa texana | reverse complement strand
TGTTTTCTCTTTCTCTTTCTTCCCTTCCCCATTTTTTTCTCCTCTTTTTTCTATTTTGTATTTAAGTGGTTTAGTTTTCTTCTTCAAGGCTGGAACTGAGATCAACACTAAGTAATTGATCAGCTACGAATATCATATTATGCTCGAGTTGAACCCCATTTGAATTATGGAATATTAGCCTGGGGAGGGCCAACAAATAATTATACCAAACAAAAGTAAATCATTAAGATAATATTTGAAAAACCATGTACTAACCCCACTAATGCATTATACCGCGAAACAAGATTATTTGATCGTCGACAATTATATTTTCCATCAGCTGTAATGTAACGGCATGCCCACAGAAATACACTGATAGCCATAAGTCATAACTACAGTACATGTCACAAAAACATTTTCTCTGTTATACAAAGACCAAGAAAAGCAGTCTGCAAAAAAGTTATGTCCACTCGGGACCTAAATTATATAGCTTGATCCCTCAAGATTCCTATCAATTATTCAATCAAAATTATCCTATCAAATCAATAATAAAGGAATGGATAAGCTCACAGTCACGCCTTTCCATTTATCAATATAATGATATGGAAAACATATATTACATATGTAATTGAAAAAAATAATTTACAAAGAAATTATTGCTCTGTGATCAAGGTCCGCCTTTTGGTATTTTTTGTACTTTGACCAGGTTCCTGGTGAGGCTAATATATACGCATCGCTTTTACTTTTATCTATTCTTACATAATAGTATATTATATACCTAGGGTGAGAAGTGAGCTATTATTTACCGTGCATTTTTATATCCTGAGGCGCGTAGCGCCTACGTCTCAGAGAATGACCAGTATACCACTCAGGATTTTCTTTCTGTCTGTTTTTCTGTTTTTCCGTTAACCAGCTTTCGCACCCCTACGAATGACAACCTTTGGAAATCGAAACTTGTGCGAGCTAAGGATTAACGAGGTCTTACCTTTCAACGTGTGATTTAGAGAATGACCGGTATACCACTCAGGATTTTCTGTCTGTCTGTTTTTCTGTTTTTCCGTTAACCAACTTTCGCACCCCTACGAACGACAACCCTCGGAAATCGAATCTTGTGCGAGCTAAGGATTAACGAGGTCTTACCTTTCAACGTGTGATTCCTAACACGGGTTGGACGGTAGCAAGGGAAGATCGATCGTTCAGAATAGGGCTTGAACCACCGACAAATACGGCAGTCAATTCAAGTGAGTGAACAAAGCACCCACGCCGAACCGCTTGGCTGCCAACCGACCGATGAATGCGTTCAAAATATGAGGATTGTTTTTAACACAGAAGAGAATTTACCTGGTCCATATGTTAGTTCCATTAATACAGGAAATGCTGGAATACACAAGATTTGTCACAATTGTACAATTAATTATAATTTCAAATAATTTTCAAGCGTATTTCCAATGTTCAATTTCCTACTTATAATTGATAATTAAGTTAACAAAAGTTTCTGTGAATATCTTTACAATTATAGAATTGTTCTCATTATTTACCTAATAGGTTTTTTTTACTATTATTTACCAAGGATGAGAAATATTAATTCTAGTTAGGAGAATAGAGTACATAATAGCAATTTCGCAGGTTAGTAGTGAAAAAAAAATATTTTATAATCTCATATCACATCAGGATATTTACTTAGTTTTACTCCCTTTACCAAGGCTTACTTCGTTGGGTACTATGTATTTATTCACCACTGAATGTCTTCTTTCTATTGTATTCATTGTTTTTGCTAAAGCCAGCCAATATGGCTAAAATGTCTGATCTTTCGGACCGTTTTTCAATTTCAAAAGACAGTTCGGCTAGAATTTCCTAGAAAATTAGTGTTGACATTCACAAATAGTTTCTTCAAATTCAGGAACCGCAAATCCCACAGTTTTGAGAAATATCCTACATTCTAAGCTCATTCAAAAACATACTAGAATAAATACGCGTGTTTCAACCATCAGATGTAAATTATTAAGATAGTGACCGTATAACAGACATTATAACGTTATATCTACTGGTAACATAATTTCAGTTCACAACGTACTTCAATCATATCGTGCATCCGACAGGTATTAATCGGCCGAAGCTATTAAGCCTCCGATATATTAGATACTTCATTGATAATTACAAATTAATGTCGATGTGTCAGTTGTATAATTTATTCGTCCACTATAAGTGATCATCAGTCGTGAATCATCAATGAACTCAGGACTATTTGAACGCTGAACGTACTGAATATTTTGTGAATATTGAACGAGAAATTCCGGAAATTCACTGCTGAATATTTCTGTGTTGGTCATATTTTCCGGGTTTGTCGATCGTAGTCTGAAGGTTTAATGCTTGATGTTTCGTGTACAATTATTATAGACATTATCAAAATCAATCAAGCCAGGGATACAGTGCTTTAGTTTCCCTCAAGCAAATACTACATTGCTCGGAGTTTGGGTTATCACTTTTATTCCATCAGTAATGTTTTTGGGTGTAGAGAACGGTCAACAAACCCATTAGGTAATAAATTTAAAAAATTGATAGATATGGATTCCATATTTATCTGAGTTTCGTATTTTTGATTGATAAAGTTTCATGATGAATTTCACCAGTTCGGACTTCCATTGTCTAACACATAAAATGATTTGAAATCTCTGAAACTACTAAAAAAAAAATTGAAAATGAAGAGCTGAAAGTTACAATTATATTAGGCAAAAATAACCTGAAATGAAATAATAGTGAAATAAAATACAAGCAAAAATAAAACGATTGATCAAAAAATAAGGAAATTAAAGTAAAAGTTAGGAGATTCCGACGTTTCGATTGTTCTCTACAACCGTCTTCGGGTGATGACTGGTCTGATTTCTCCGATAGATGATTATTTATGGGTCGTTCGAGTACTTTCACTTATCCTTGCTTTTGATTTTTTCCGCTTGATGATGGGTTTCCATATGTTGCGTATCTCTACGCTAGCTTGGCTGAATACGTTGTTGAACAGCATGTGTGAGGCTCTCTTGAATTTTCTCCTAAACCAATGTTCCTCTCTGTGCATGATCTGCTGGTTTGCCCTCGCTGTCTGTGGCTCTTGTGCTCGGCAATGCGAACATTGGATGACCTCTTAGTTTCACCAATATGAGATTTTCCGCACTAACAGGGTATCATGTAAATGCAATATGTAGAATCGCAGGCCGCGATTGATGGCCTTTTTTTCGTGAGGCTGCTAAGTATAGCGTTACCGGATCTGAATCAGGTTCTGATGATGTACTTGGAACCAATTATTCTTCTTCTTCTTCTCCTTTCCGATAATACTCCAATGTAGGGAAATGCAAGCACTGGTTGTGATGGCATCTCTTCTTTGCGAGACTCCTGCTGTATTTCAGCCAAAGTGTTTTAGAGTTGTCATTACGTTGAAGATCATTTTTGAAAATGTCTAGTTTCTTCTCGTATTACAGAGCCCGAAAGCACGGCGTAATAGAATCTTGATGATTCCTCTTTTAGTCAATTGATGATGGTTGGATTCGTGATTCAAATATTGTATCGTGTGGGTGGATTTTCGTTTTGACAACAAGTGGGTGTTTCCCACTAAGAATGGCAATTCGTTGTGGATTTCTTTATCCATTGTGAAAGTGCTGGAAGATCTCATGCTGTTGATGTGTTTCAGGAAGGCATCTAGTTCAGTATTCCCATGGTTGCATACTAAGAAGATGTCGTCAACATATCTCAACCAGACTCGAGGTTACTTGTGGGCTTCTTCAATGGCCAGAATTTCAAACCACTCCATATATATGTTGGCTATGACTGGTGAAAGTGGCGATCCCATGGCAGTCCCTCATCTTGTGTAGAGAATTCATCCTTCAATTGGAACTAACAGTTTTATACACAGCATCCTAGTCATTCCATAATTACTTCTATAGGTAGATTCTTTTTTTCTTTCAGGTTCCCTTATTCGGATAGCTTTCTCTGTATGATTTGAAGTGCTTCTTCGATCGGAACGTTGATGTAAAGGCTTTCCACGTCAAAACTAATCAGTTGATCTTCCTGTGTGACTTCAATTGACCCTTGTAATTCGACGAAATGCCTTGTATTCTTCACAAAAGACGACGTTTTTCCTTGTAATGGTTGTATTATGCGAAGTAAAAATCTAGACGAGTTTTGAGTAGCCGAATCTCTGGAGCTGATGGTCGGTCTAAGCGGAACGTCCTTCTTGTGGATTTTGGGTAATCCATTCAAGTGAGGGTCTTACTGTGATGCGGTGTTAGTGATGATCTTTCCTTGTCCGGAAAATAGACTTGGTATTTTTTCAAAATCTGGAATAACTTCTTTTCAATTGATGCAGTAGGGTCCCGTACGATCTGTATAGTCCCTTCTGAAAAATCTCTTCGATCTTCTGTTTGTAGAGAACAGTATCCATCACCACAGTAGCGTTTCTTTTATCTGCAGGTAGGATCTTAATTGTGTTGTCTCTACGTAGGCCGCTCAGAGCTCTACGATCTTCATTGCTGATGTTAGATGTTGGATCTGGTTCTCGATCCAGCTGTTCTCTGATTTATCATCTGAATTGTTCTGCCTCGGTCTGGTCAATAAGGAAACTGATGGATTTCACTGCCGTAATTATCTTCAAAGTGGGCCCAGATGATGTCGCAATAGCGAAATGTAGGCCTTTTCTCAACAAGAAATTCTCTATTCCCGTGAGCGGGCGGGAACTCATGTTGATGACGTTGGCGGATTCATAGTTTCCCTGTTTTCAGCCTGTGTTTGGGCATTGTTTCCTCACTAACTTTCCCCACTTTCAATCGTGGGTATTTTCCGCCAAGACTTCGACTACTTTCCAAATAGTTGACATTACTCGCGTAGGATTTCACAGGTCCGTTCCAAAATGGGGCATCGTATCTATAGGTTATTTGAGAAAAGCTGAATACATTAGTACTTCTCACAATAAGAATATGAGATATACACTATTTTGAAAACTGAATCGTCATTTCGAAATGTTTGCACAAAATAACTGTGAAATACATTTCTGAGGAAAAGTCTATGCTGATGTTACTAACAGTTGGGCTGAAATTCGATTTTATCATTCACTATAGTTACTTTTGAGGGCGATAAAACTGTTATAGCGGTCATACATTTTTTTTATCATTTTCATAGCCCCAAAATAGGCCTCAGTTTCGACGATAAACTCTTCATCCCTGTTGTATTTCTTTTCAGGAAGCATTTTTCCTAGTCTGAAAATAGAAAAGTCCCTGTTAGCCAGATCTGGAGAACACGGTGGATACGTTATGAATCTGTAGCCCAATTCATACAATTTTGTCATCGTTTTCATTGATTTGTGACACGGTGAGTTGTTTTGATGAAACCGCAGTTCCTTTTTTTTAAATGGAATCGTCTTTTCACGATTAGGTCTTCGAAACGCTCCAATAACCTGTTGTCGTTTTGATTCTGGTGGGAAATAATTATTACTATTATCAATACATATAAATGAAGTCTGAGGAAAGAGTGCTCTATAAGCCTGAAAACTGAAGAGATTGACAAGTTAATATAATGCATGCGTGAAGAAAGCACGAATCTAAATGTGACAAACCAAATTCTACGTGTGAGAAACCACGGGTGACAGCTAATAATTTATATATTCACTCTAAAATACAATAACTTGAAGAATATGTCAACTGCACTGAGTAATGAATAGCTTCCAGAATTGAATTATATAATGAAGAAATTTTTCCAAACTAACTCAATCGTCAATGACGTCTGCCTGCGTTCGAGTTGCGTTCTTGGCGATGGCGCTTCATTGCTTAGACCGCCCCTCTTCCCCTGCGCATCGTCCACCGTCGTCTTCATTTTATCGTGATAACTTTCGAACTATTCGTCCAAATTACTTAGTCTAAAAAACAAAGTTCATCTTTATTAAATACTCAAATTCAATAAATTTTTATAAGAAGTTGACAGGTATTCTGAAATGTACATTGTAAGAAAAGTATCCAATTTAATTGTATTTATGGCTCAGTATTTTGCGTTCAGTGGCTAACACATAAGAAGTAGATATATACTTTCTTGAACTTTCATTCAGATCTATTCAACATGAACAATCTTACGGTGAATTATTTGCATGTAACAGGCAGTGCACGCTAAGGTAGTTCTCAGGGGGCAAGAATTTTTCCTACTTACTTAATACCTATTGTTATATTTTGACCAAAATTACACGAAACCTTTACAAATTGTAGCCTATATGTTATTCTGATGTATGAGCTGTATTTATGTGAAGATTCATCAAAATCCGTTCAGTCGTTTAGGCGGGAAAGAGGGACAAACATACATACATATATAAATATATCCATCCTCACTATCTTTCTCAATTATAATATCAGTATAGATACTAACGCGGTTCTGATGTGTCAATTATTGTACCTAAATGACTATATTCTTTATAAACAATTTTTGTTCAGTAATCCTTCACTTCCAATTCAAATAATCCAGCGGCATGGAAGTGTTTGAAGCAGAAATTTAAGTCGTATTCAAACAGCCAACAAAAAATCCTAATAGAGCTGATTATGCCATGACTTGGATATTTTTTGTAGTGAATATTTATTTCCAAACAACAATCGATCAACGATGTAACTTGTAACATGAATATTCATAATGACTTCGAGATCTGTGTGAGTAATCTTTGATGTTCCGTGCATCTATTATGTTGATTGATTTGGTAATGTTAATCAATTAATGAATCAAAATGGGAGCAAACAAGAACTGTCATAATAAACTGATTATCGAGCTGGATTCAAGTCGACTGTGATGATTGTACTATTTTTAAATTGTTCACTGGGGAGAATATTTTTTCGATTTGAATGTGCTTACATGTACTTACATGAATACAAAATGTGAGACCTGCCTTATCGTTAAAAAAATAGATATACAAGATGTGTAGAGTTGAAACGAATATGGTGAAACTTTCAGGAATAATTTCATTACTTTTCTCAATACTCTTAGATAGATAGAACCATCTTTTGCATTTTTTGTTAGAACGAAGTCATTCGAAACGGTTTTTAAATCACTATTTACAATTTAAAGGTGGAAAAACGCGGAAAAACTAAATATTTTACATTTACTCTCTATACTAGCAATTAACCCATGGATAATGGGTAAATTGCTAATTTTATAAAATGCCTAGGCATGATGATGGACATGTGAAATGGGACTTACAAATGTCATACTCAATCAAATTTTGATTCACATGAATTTTAGATTTTCACATGGAAAGTTAACAATGTACAATGTTGAAGACAATTTTTGGTGAAAGAAGAATGAACTCAAGTAAAAATCTATACGAATAAAGTGGTATCTTTGATCTGTATTGTCTGCATCAAAGTGTCGCCATTAAATCAACAAATTTAAATCAAAATAACCTGTATATCACTTATAGAATACTAGAGGGGAGAGAAATTACGTCATAGTTCCCAAATGAAACTGATAGTGGAACTAAAGGACTGCAACTATCTGAGTTTGAAAATTTGGGTGTTTCTACCTCAAAAAAATGTAGTCATGCAGAGCTATGAAAGGGTTTTTGAATTTGATGTTCGTATGTAATAAATAATTCATATGAAACTCACCAATCTGATAACAATATCTGTTTTATAATGTTAACTATAATATTTTTTATAACATTATTGTGATTTTTATCGTTTTTCATATTACTCTTTGTTAATTTTGATCGTTACGAATTAGTAGTCCTGGTAGCTATACGGAAAGATATGATTAGGTCCCCACAGAGTCGACGTTGGTCAAGAGCTAGCAGTTGTGCCATCCTCAGTCTTTCTGGATAGGTTGGACGCAGTTCACCAAAAGTAATACGTGTGGTTCGACGCTGTACATTTTCCAATGTAACCTAATTGTTTTTCCCTGTTCTGTGGAGTTAGTTGTTACTCCGTCTAACTAGCCAACAAATTCTACCAAGATATCAATTCCAACAAAATATGGGACCTCATTGTTTTTTGACCGACTAGAAAATTCATATACTGTCGCTTTCAGAAATGAATAAGTCAAGTTTTTCATACAGACACCACGAACATTTCCGTAATCTCATCAATTGTCACTCTAATGAATGCATATCTTAAAAACCCTCATAAAAAAATAATATCCTACACAACAATGCCCTCGACAGGGAGTATCAGTGCAGCAGGGTGTGAAAGAACCCACATCAAGGGAGTTAAATGCAACAAATGATGATGGATGACCCGATAGATTAACACGTTATATTAATCTTTCACGTGATGGAAAATTCCGGGGTGTGCTGGAATTTATTTCTGTTGGCGTTATTATAGCCGTATTGTGTTCCGTCTCCTATTCTTTGATAATAATGGTCGCTGATGGACGAGACTTTACATCCATATTCAGAAGTCGCTTTAATAAGCCACACTTTGTTCGGGGAAGTATTTGACATGGGTGTGAGTGGTAAGGAAGATCAATTATGTACTACACTTGCTCGGAGATGATGGTATTTTAAAACTGATATTTTGTCACGTTCTCATATTTTTTTTATATTCCTAACAGCGTTATTGATTTCTTTTTTCAAAATGTTCTTTCATCAATTTACTTCAAATATAGCATAATTAGAAAATGTCATGTTGAAATCTGTTAACTAGCTAAAACCTTCAAAAGTCGAAACTTAAAATTAACGAGTTCTTACCTTTCAGCAAGCAGAAGGAATAAAAATTTTTGCCAGCTATTATTGAAATAATGAATGTGCTAAAGCTGCTGCAAGAATTCATAATACGACCACATCCAGACCATAATGTGAGCAATCAATACGTTAAACAATCAATGGATAAGTTTCGAACTTCAGGTTTTGTTTACAACAGAAAACATGAAGTTTCCCGTCCTGTCAGATATAACGGAATTCAAGTTGTAGTTTTTGGACATGTAGAAATGGCAGATAAGTAGTAGAGCATCTGGTATACCAGCTACTAGTATTTTTCGGATTCTGAAATCCTACAAATTCCATGTTTTCAACATAAGGCTAGTTCAGGAGTTGAAAGAAGATGATCCTGATCGTCGACTTCAGTTTTGTAAGTTGTTTAGTCAGAAATTGACCAATAACCCAAAAATATTATGCAATACATGTTTATGTTCTTCAGAATTGTCGATCACACGTCCGTTTCTGACTTACAGGGGTGTCAAGTTCTCGTTGAAACGCCCTATATATCCACGTCGATAATTTCGAAGTATTTTGAAGTTAGACTAAAATTTTTGGTAAATGTTTACTGTTTCCTGTTCTTATATTCACAAATTTCATAAATTGACTGTTTATTGATCCTAAATCAAATTCCCAGTACTAACCATCTCTTGCAAAAACGATTTTAGTTTATATGTCCGAAACTTCTATACCAAAGTATCATAGCATCTCAAGAAGTTGAGCTTCTTGCAACTTTCATGGGTTTCTTATTGCCGATATACATTCTGTTACCATACTATACGTCTGTTTAACAGTTTCCTATCGCAAGAATTCCATGTGTATTACGGTTTGCCTTTCATTTGGACCCTTTTAATTTTTATAATGTCACAGATTGAGAATCCGAAAAAGTTCAAGAATTGTATTAAAAGAATGATGAAAATAAAATAAAAACAACAATAAAAATTAGTTGGCGCTCCGTGGCGACTTCGTTGATTCCAGTGGCGCATTTGCTTTTTCAGCTGCAGGAAAACCCTGAGAAACCTGCAGCACCACATCATCTGAAGATCTTGATCTAACAATGTCCTCTTCCCTATAAAACAAAATGTAGGGTGTCTCCAGAGACTCCAATGAACTCAATGCATCGCCAGAACACTTCGTGACACGACTATCGTCAAACTTAAACCAGTCCGTTTCGTCTTTGACCAAGGCGTAATAATGACCAAATTCAATGCCAGAATCACAGTGTACAATGAATGCATGAATAGTATAATAGTGGTTTGCTAGGTTGAAAAGTTCATCTATTTCGAACCTTCCAAAGAGTTTCTTGCTTCCGTTAGAGGTTGAGTCTTGTTTGAAAATCAACAGTGTTATTATTAGATTGACTGGTGTTTTCTTATAACAGTCAGTTAGTTTGTCGCATGTTTGACAATACAGTCGATCATCACCTGTTAAAATTTCCATTTTCAGATGATTTTACAATAAGCTTTGCACGGACTGGTTATTAGTCATATTAGGAAAAGCTAACAACAACAAACGTATTGAGGTAGAAAACGGAATTGTCTGACGGTTCGGAGACATTTTTTATCTTCTTGGAGAAAACCGGCATTGGCATTGACTTGAACCTGGTTACTTTCACTACAATTCGAATTCACTTCTAGATTCTCATTAAGATATTCAACCTCTTGCTGCCGGTGAAGATGTGATTCCGTAGCCGCTGTCCTGGAATTCAAATGGAATGACAAGTGTGCTATTGTCAACAAAGCAATATATTGGATTGTTGGTGTTTTCGTATGTTCTTCAACACTGTACTTTACATATTTTTTCTGCTCAAGACTAAAAACGAAGGTCAATGAACTTTGTAAAGAATACATTGCCCAACTGATCTTCAGTGTTTCTATATAATTGCAGTTTGTTTATTAATGCATTTTTGTTTATTTGTAATTCCTCATGGAAAATAAAAATATATCATTATTATTATCTGGACTGTAAAAAATACATTCATTTGAGCCACAATTCAATCTGTGACGTAAAGTTGAATAATAATAATCACATCGAATGCGATTCATCGCCAAAAAATATATAACTCTTATACTTTGAATACCTCGTAGGACGTCGTAATTTTGCCAACAAACTAAAGATAGACCTCAATCTTCAATAAATTCGTAGTACATGTTGCAACAATCCACTTAATAGTCTTGACCCCTAGTGAACCATTTACTACGACTATGTTTTCATTGCGTTATATAATAGAACTTAATAAGGTTTGATTGTGCCTTATTTAGAACGCTTGACACGTCTCAATTCAACTGTTTGAATTGGTTCAAATTAGAACTAATTGGTCGGTCCGCACGATACACAATAGTAATGGTATTGTGCTTCTCTGTACCACACCCTGTTGAAATCGACTTTCGATATTCAGAATTTAATATTTGGTAGCTTCGTAAACACGATTCAAGGTTTTAGTACTCGCTTGAACAAACCTCGAATAGTTAAGTCAAACAATTTTTATGGTCCTAAAAGCACTAAACTGTATGCAAACGAAATAATGGCTTACCCAGCTGTTATTTTCGATAATGAATGCTCTTAAATATAATAATCGAAAGGAAAATTTCCACCGTTCAGCAAATGCGTAAAGTGGGTTTTTTCGCGAATCTTGCCAAATATTTTTAAAAGTTCCAGAAAATAGAACTCACATTTCTTCCCACGACATAATAGGAGAGTCCGTGTTCCAATGAATTCTTCAATGTTGTTTTCATTTCAAGCAATACAAAATGGAAAAAAAATGTTTTCTAAAACTCCAATTGAAAATACGGACACGCCTGCGATATTAAGATCATGAAACTTTTCAAACATTTTACACTGACGTATTCAAAAAAAACACTTTATTGTGAGACTTTCACTAAACGATTTTAGAGAAATACAACACGTGTTTCGTCATACAATGGCGTCTTCGGACGTGTCTTATTCTACCATTTGAAGTACCTACATGTCAAGTACCTGATTTTTACCTATGTTTGTAATGAATCAAATTATGCTTATGTCCCAGTTTCCACAGTTGAAAAAATATTTAGTAACGGGGAGTTATTCAATTCTAATTGATCATTCAGTAAATTACCCGAATTCTTGAATCTATTGATTTCTAAACATTGTAGAAGATTGAGTTTCAAATTCTTCTCTTTTAAATGTAACACATTGTATTCATGATTGAACTGGTCTTTCTATTCACAAAACTACTTTTATGATCTTTAATTCATTGGGGAAATGTTTTCCCTGTTTGGCCAATATACAGTTTTGGACAAGAGCCACAAGTCAGCTTATATACTCCTGATCTATCCGACAACAAAGTTTTATCTTTATTGTTTAAATTGATTTTAATAAATTTACTTAAATTATTATTCGTTCTGTAATACGCATTCTTTCTTCAAAAAACGGGCAGTATTATTGGTTGATTC
>WOGN01006976.1:0-12113 GCA_015342105.1 Leptinotarsa texana | reverse complement strand
TAAGATACATATCAAATCTAAAGATTGATTTGAAAAATAAAATTTTTCACTGGAAAAACATTCTAAGTCCATTAATATTTTGAATGAAACTTCAAATGAAAACATCAAGACTGAATTGATTTTTGAAATTATTACTGCAAATTTTTTCTTTAGTTCGAAACGAATTTTACAACTGTCCGCTCTCTGTTGGAGACTTACTATAACTACCTGCATCTCATTATTACTATAGAATTTAAGACCTCAAACTTCATTAAGTTATTTGAGAGGAACTTTACGTTCGTGCACCGTCTGTTAAAGATTTATAATACTAGTGACTAGAACTTAAAAAAAATGTTTGACAATAAATCGGACTAAAAAGTGAAAAAATAAATATAGTTTAAAAAAACTAAAAAACACGCTTTTAAAGAATATCGAACTAAAATGTTAAAAATATATTTTTTTAAAATAAGCATAAAACAATAAAGATCGATAAATACTAATATTATTGTGAAGAAAGCGTGGGTGCTTTTCTGCCATATTTTTTGCCCACGCTTTTTTCACAATAATACCAGTATTTTTCGATCTTTATTCTTTTATGCTTATTTAAAAAAATATTTTCAACTTTTTAGTTCGATGCTCTTTATAAGCGTGTTTTTTAGTTTTTTAAACTATATTTATTTTTTAATTCAGCTTTTATTTGGATTTCTAGATGATTTAGTTATACTTTACCATATTTTCCATTTTAAGTGCTTTCTTTCGTAATTATTCCTTTGATTATTTCTTTTCCGATGTCTCAACTTTTTCCTATTCAGAATTGTCACTTTTTAGATCATCTTTATTGTCTCATTTTTGATTTATTTCTTCATATTCCATCTTCTTTTCATTTATATATCTGCAGTCCAGATTTCTCTGATTTAGTTTCTAGTTCGTTGATTACTTTGATTCTAATAGTTTATGTTTCTTCGATTATTATAATATCGTCTGCATAATGATTTGCAATTATTTGGATGTTATATAGGAATGGGTTTTTTGTTCATATTCATTGTTATCTGTTCTAGTACTAATTTAATAGTGTTGGTATAAAATATTCTTGCTTTACTAAGTGGTTTGTGTTGAACTCTGTTATTTCTTCTTGAAATATTCCTACTGCTCCAATTTCGTTTCTCAGTTTTCTCCGTTTTTTTCAGTACTTGGATATTCTTCAACTCTTTCATCATTCTTTAGTGTCAAGTACACTTTTGAAGTCCATAAACACTACGTTGACTTGTCTGTTACATTCTTGTAGGATTCGTTTCAATGTGTATACCATCTTTTGTCTTCCCGAACTAAATCCATTTCAGTAGAAATGTAGTGTTTTTATAACATTTCGAATTTTCTTGCCAGTATTTCACGTATGCCATACAGGAACGACGTTGGTCTATAGTTGACACATTTTTCTTAGTCTCCTTTGTTATATATTGGTGTTGCGATTCTGGTGTTTCATTCTTCAGGTATATTACTTTGATCCCGTGTCTTTTTTTAAGGTGTACTGAATTGAACCTCAAAACGGCGAGCAGCCACAGTCCGTCGCGTATTTATGATATGTACCGTTCTTAATGGAATCAAATGTGCCAAGTCACTTGAACACCGTCTGTGAAAGTATCTATAGAAGAGAGACAAATCTACAACCTTTCTTCGTTGTTCCAGACTATCAAGGTTGCAAGTGATGTTCGCGTCTCCAATCAAGCGGATGGCTGTCTTCTGGATGAAATCCAGCAGCTTCAGGATATGTTTGGGAGCGGAGCTCCATACATGAGAACATTAGTCCAAAAAAGGTCTGATCTGAGCTTTATAAAGCATCAGAAGTTGCTGAGATGTATACAGTTTTCTAGTTCGAAACAGTGTTCCAAGCTTTTGAGCGGAGAAAGCGGTAAACCACCATATCCTCAAATAACGCAATCGAGAAACAAGGAGAATCAAGAGCTGTTGCGCTTGAAATTTCTAAGGCCTTTTACCGTGTGTGGCATGAGGGTTTGCTGGCTAAACTTCAATGCTGTTGCTTCTCGGATCATTTTTGTGTATGGCTCTTCAGCTTTCTGATCTAACGTTCCCTGCAAGTGGCCATTGATGGGTGTGTCTCGAAAACTTCCACCATCAACGTTCCTCAGAAATCCATATTGTTTCCAACCTTCTTTTTATTGTTTATCAGCGATTTATTGGAAAAAACCAAGAATCCAATATATTGCTTTGCTGACGACAGCATTTGGATTCCAGGACATCGGCTGCACATCCTCACTGGCAGCAGGAGGTTGCATATATTAATGAAGATCTAGAAGTAATTTTGAATTGGGTTGAAGGTTTTCTCCAAAAAGATACATGTCGCCAAACCGGATATAGTAATGTCAGGTAAGACAATTCCGCTTTCGAAATTAAGAAGATTAGCTGGGCTATTTAACGTTTTTTATTTTTTTGCGTAAAAGGTTGGTAGGGCACCGTTGAGAGGAGGTTTATTAGCTGCTACCCTTAGACGGCATGCCATCCACCTCGTGACATGTTTCCCTGTGTGATACAAGTCTCAAAGGGGAAGCAGCATACTTTGTGTTCTGAATAACTCGTCTGATTGAATTTAACGTAATCATCTGGTAGGATGATTACCATTATTAGAAGTCAGTTTCTTAATGGACAAGTGGTTCCCTGTTTGGAGTTAACTGGATGCGATAGATTGAGTCATTTATCTTCTTGGACACCAAGTAGAGACTTTTCTGCAACTTAGGACATATTCCTTTCTTTCCCCTGAGATTGATATATCAACACCGTAATGTGGTCCAGTAGTACCTTAGTTGAACGAGTACCAAGACCCTTTTGACGCCGAAGTGTACTTCCACTGCCTCCTCCATTTGCGATATGACGAGACATCGTAGAGGAATAAGTAATCCCACTGATTCTACTAAAACAACTGCACCACATTTGGAGACTTGCTGACAATTGGGACAAGTCTAATGTTGAGTCAGCTCCGAACCAGCTCCAAATTATTTTTTTTTTCTGGTTGAATGTTACTGGAGTTTTTTTCGTTAGTTTAACACCTCGACACGTGTTTCGATCTCCAAATGATCATCTTCAAGAGGAAGATTATCAGTTTAACATGAAGATCTAAACACGTGTCGAAGTGTAAAAATAATGGTTTAGTGTTAGGAAAAAACTCCAGTATTATTCATTACTACACCAAAGGTTCCAAACAGGGTATCACAAGTACATACTGACGGCCAGGTCAACGAAATTTTCTTCTGGTTGGTTATCATTTGTTCCATAATTCATAGGTGCGATCCCGACGAATTCGATTTTACGGTGGTTGTAGGCTTCGAATTGGTTCGTTCAATTCCAGATGTTTCCATATAGATCGCAGAAGGGATAGTTATTGTTGTCGGTGGATGGTTCCTCTTTTCGGAGTAATCTGTACTTTCTCTCTGGTTCTGTCGATTTTTCGTCTACTCTTGAATCGATGTCACTTTTTTGCTCCGCTTCAGTCTAGAAGAAGTCTGCTCTTACTCTTCATTTGGTTGATCCTTTCTAATAATATGAAACCTTTTTTGTTTTTGCAACAATCCATCTGCAGATGACCAAGTTTTTCGCAGTCGAAGAATATTATTTTCTCACTTGACATGTCCAATTTTAATGAGACCCTTCTCCATTGTATAGAATTGGTACTCTTTTCATATCTACTTACTGAGATTCCTGCATTGAAAATATTTCCCGGTACATAATAGACTTCGAATATTTTGGGTAAACTGAAATCAGAATTGTAAAGAGTAGTATAAAATCACTAACTATACAGATAGTTATACATCTCAGCATGCGTGAAATCGGTAGGTCTGATTTTTTACAGACTTGTTTATGATGTTGGCCTAATGAATAATCCAAGTTGGTGACCTCGAGCTCCTAACGCAACTTTGTCAAAAAAATTTCTTTGTAAGATTTTAAAGTAGACTAAATTTGCTACACTATGATACTAGAACTGTCTTTGTAGACCCAATAGTTTCCGAGATTGAGCTTTTCAAAGTTTATAATTTTTTTCGAACTTCTCAATATTTTGTAATTCTATCTTTCTGATTAATTTTGATCCTGATTATACCATCGAAGCTTTTTATGATGGAATGTTAAAAAAGAAAATATGATATGTGTGAACGATGATGTTTAAGGGTGAAGAATGAATTAGGAAGACATTGAAATAAACAACTCAAAGAGGAAGGAGAAAAATGTAGAAGAATTGATAAACAAATGTTTTAAGAATTAAAGTCAGTTTTAAAATAAAATAATTTCATCTTTAATTTCGTCTATTATTTATTAAGCTAGGAATAATGAAGTAAAACAGATAAGTAAAACAAAAGTTAATAAGTTTATTTGTAGGAAATTCAGTAATATTAAAAATAAATCAAATTGAGTAATAAATCATATTAGTGGTAAATCAATGGAGTAAATCAATTGACTAATAAATCAAAAAATCAAATTAATTTAGCCCTCTTGGAAGGTCCGGTTGTGAGTCGACCGTGTTTAGATCGACGTATTTTGATGGCATATCCCCATCAGGGGATGGTGAAGAATCGGCGACGCGTAGTCTTTCTGCTTGAGGATCTGAACTTCTATTGTTGAGAATTTTGTGACCTGTGTTTTTAAAACAAACAGTGGGGTGTTTGAAGGGTCTCAACGATCAAAATGTCCTCCCCATACTTTGCAAACCAGCGAGTTTTCACTGTTCGTAGTTGAGGTCGTTCTCCTTCTATCTGGTACATGAGTTCATCTAGAGAGAACTGACACTCCTTAGCGTTATCTTCCAGAAATGAATAAATCTTTTCCATGGCCTTATCAACTGTGGGATGCTGACGATTTCCCCTGGACTTTCCTGTTGGTGGTGCCTGGTAGAGCTTTGTTTGGCGTCAAGGACTACCAAATCTCTGTTCTCAGATATACTCTCTTTTATTTTAGCCCATTCATCACCACGTTTCTCAGCTGTTTTCAAGATAGTTGCACTGAGAGACAACTTTTCCGCAGTAATGACACTGTTCCGTTTTTCTGCTTCTTCTTCCTTTCTGCCACAAGGAACTCTTCAGTTATTTTGTCTCCATATAGACAACAGTGTCCTCTAAAATTGAACTGCTCAGATACTGATCTCGTGGCCCTTAAAGGCGTAATATTTGATTTTCCACTGTTAACAGCTGCTTTGATCAACTTCGGATTGTTGTATTTTATCTGACAATCACTATGCACTTGTATGGTGCATATGTATCTCATTTAGCCCTTCAATAAACGCTAATTTTCTATGTTTTTAAGGAAAATACTCGACGTCTTTTTCCCTTCACTAGGCGGACTTGACCTTCACTTAAATTCTCCTTACATATAAAACACAAACCCAGACTGGGATCAGACATTCTGTAGATTTTGAGTTCAAACGGCATTCACGTTATGGGCAGCCGGCCAGTCTACAATTGAAACAAAAAAAAAATGGATTATTCATTTAGCCAACATCACAAAGAAGTCTGCAAAAATTCAGAACTACCGGATTTCAAAAACTAGTAGTCTTTTAGGGTTATTATCGCCAAAATTGTAAAAAAACCCGTTTTTTCGTGGTTTTTTTGATTTTTGACAAAGTTGCGTTCAGCGCCCGAGGTCACAAACTTGGATTATTCATTAAGCCAACATCACAAACAAGTCTGCAAAAAATCAGAACTACCGGATTTCAAAAACTAGTCCTTTAGGGTTATTATCGCCAAAATTGTAAAAGCCCCGGTTTTTCGCGGTTTTTTCGATTTTTCACTAAGTTGCGTTCGGCGCCCGAGGTCACAAACTTGGATTATTCATTAAGCCAACATCATAAACAAGTCTGCAAAAATCAGAACTACCGGATTTCAAAAACTAGTCCTTTAGGGTTATTATCGCCAAAATTGTAAAAACCCCGGTTTTTCGCGGTTTTTTCGATTTTTGACAAAGATGCGTTCGGCGCCCGAGGTCACAAACTTGGATTATTCATTAAGCCAACATCATAAACAAGTCTGCAAAAAATCAGAACTACCGGATTTCAAAAACTAGTCCTTTAGGGTTATTATTGGCAAAATTGTAAAAACCCCGGTTTTTCGCGGTTTTTTCGATTTTTGACAAAGATACGTTCGGCGCCCGAGGTCAAAAACTTGGATTATTCATTGCGCCAACATCACAAACAAGACTGCAAAAAATCAGAACTACCGGATTTGACGCATCCTACCCCATTCTTTCAGGCGACAAACACTTTTTATTCAAAATTTTAAGATTTCAAGTAGCTGCTCTTGTCGGAATACAGAATCACCCTGTATATCGAGCTTTGTCAGCTTTCGCCGGTGTTTGTTTTCTATAATGATTCACTTTTGGGCTTATACAAACCTCTTGAGTTTTTTTCCACTGAAAATCTCCAGATAAATTTTTGTTTTTTGTCCGACAGAATTCTTCCGAAGGAATGGGCTGTTGCCTTAGAAAAACTTAAATGTTCATTAAATATTTCAAGCATCGTTTGTCCTTGACTTTTTATATTACCTGTCGGACAACGTGTCGTTTTATCGTCTACCGTCTGTTTGATAATTATGATTTGTTAGACGCTCGATTATTCTCGGTAGGTATTGTACTCGTAAAAATTTTCATTTTTACCTCCTTAACTCTGAATGAAATCTCATTAAGAGTCTAGACATCGCTGGCCCAGATGGTCTCGAAAAAATGTATGTTGAAAAGATGGGGGGTGGGGTGGAGAGCAAAAAATGAATAATAGGTATGACGTTATGGGGTGGATTTATGAAAAGGCTGCTCACGTTAAATGCAGAATCTAAATGTAATAAGTGTATGAACATTTTGGTTAAATTACAATTATGGAGCTCGAGAAGAATTAAACTTGATTGAAATTGTAATTTACGAATTTTTGTTCGCTAAGCATCAATAAGGAGTTCGGAGATACTGCCATTCGAAGTCACTGGTCAGGTTCTTTCTTTAATAATCACTCCGGTACACATGAAAAATATGCTGGATATGAGTAAAAAATGAGGATTTTTCCCTCAGTGCATCAAAATGACGTCAAAGTTAGAGTAAAGGTAGCTTTAACAGAACCATGTCAGAGCGATTAAATGCATTAGACCCTTCATTGGACCTTTTGTACACTTATCAGTGCTCATGACAAGCGCTGTTGACATCGACATTTTCGACAGATAATTATAATTTTCACGACTTGATAATTTTGATTTATTTCACTTACATCCTATAGTTTGTGTTGTTAAACTAAGATTTTTAATTTCATTGAAGCGTTTCCTTTTGATGAAAATAATCTCAAGGTATATCCCTGGTAAACCAAGTTCACTGGATTGAATTCCTGTTTTGGTTTTGATCATACTCGTACACTTTCGTGTATAATAATTAGGAAATATAGTTAACTAAACAAAAATCACACAATGAAACGTTAAAAACTCAGTAGGCATGAAGAAATTGCACGAACTTAACAAACCCCATAAGTCAAGATCTGTTCTTTTGAAGAAAATTAACACGCAAGATGGCGCTGCAAAACTCAAGGAAAATGAAGAAAATGTCATTGATTGAAATTTAAATGAAATAACACGCTTATTATTTCGACAAAATTCATCGAAATGCTTTTCTCCAAGTTTTTTTGCGCAAATACTACGTTATTTGATCGATTATACTAAACTGGTAGTAAAAGGCGAAACAGTTTTCACACTGATGTTGCATTAGGAAGAGAATTTGGCTTTCAGCAGAGTAATATTTGCAACCTTATAATTTGTTTCGCTCATATGAAAAGAAAAAGAACGTTCGTCTGCGATTTACTTGCACAAAAATGTGATGAAAATCCCGCGAATAATTGTATTAGCCTTGAATAGTAACAAATGTGTTTTTATGTAAAATTGGTGACACGACTTTATCAACTGAAGCAGTTCAATCTGGCAAATTTTCTGTTTTCAAATTGGTGGTAATTGTTTCACCTTAATACCTAATAAAATAATAGAATAATTACTGAGAATGGTGCATAAATAATCTCGGGTTACAAAAAATTTTCTTTTAGTACTAGTCAGAAAAGTAACTTTATAGTTTTTGTCAAGTTGTTCCCATCATATCTATTTTCAAGGATTACCGTAAACGGTTTCACATTAAAAAAATTAATATTTGTTGACATCTCATTTCATTTGCTCGTGTAGTTAGTGACTTGGTATATATAATAAATATGCCTAACTTTCAGTTTATTTATAGAATTTGGCTAATATTGCATAGTATCATTTTCCCACTAATAAAAACTTAGTTAACGACTTCTATTTTGGAATCTGTATGTCGAGATTTGAATATATGACAATTTCTATGATGATTTTATTATTTTGATTTTTTTTTAATTATTTATTGTTCATAAATTCAATAGAAACGTCCTTACATTTGTAAAATCTTAAGAAACAAATTTTGTTTGTTTATTGTTTACAATATTTCGCTTCATTCAAATTATTCATGTCTAAATATTTTGAATACTCGAAGAAAAAGAGACACGAAAATCAACAAAACAAAATTCTTCAGTTACCTTGAACTATTTTTTTTCAAATCAACTTGTTTGCCTTATTGACGTAGACAGAAAACTGTGTTCTGTTTTTTTGGAAAGTAAATTTGATTTTCTTTTTCTTTATCATACAGTTAATATATAATTTACTAAACAAGTTTAGTGAAAATCTCACAATAAAGTGTTTGAATATGCTATGGATTTTCATCACATAATAAACGAGAATTTATATGACACCGCTACTTTCTGCGACAGTTTGACAAATCTGCTCCCCCCAACACCGGAAGGTCTGAACAATATTTTAGAATATATTCTTAGATATTTTGATATAAAAATATTGTGAATGTTACAGATTCTGAATTTCATTGCGTGAAAAATTGTTGAGAGATTAGAAATTTATAGATGAAATATACAAAGAAAATTAATGAAATATTGAAGCTATTCTAGATTCTAGATTCTCATGAGTTACGAAAAAAATAATATCAAAAATGAGGAAAAAATTGTGTTTAATCCTCATAGCAAGTTTGCCTCGGGGATATGTACCAGAAACATGGAGACTGATCTTAGGTGATCTTAGGATCACCTTCATTCCAAAACCTGGGTAAATTGGACATAATCAGTCTCATGCCTTTTGCATTGAAGACATGTCTCATGTTTTTGTAATGGACAAGTAAATAAGTCTTCTGGACCATAATAGACAGAAAGTACAAGCTATGCAGACTATCTAATCATCCCAGTCCAGGACAGATTTAATAATATAGTGAAGGGACTTATACGCAGGTCCAGAATATTGTAACTCAATGGATCGATGAAGAAGGGCTGAATATAAGCTCAGTGAAATCGACCATAGTAGCATTCGCGAAAAAGACCAAAACAGAAGACAATATACCTCTAAAACTTCGAGGTGAAGAGGGCGGTGATATTAGATCATAGGCTGACCCAAACACAGCATCTAGAAAGAGTTAAATGAAAGGAGAAGGTAGCACTGATGTTGGTCAAACTCTCCTACGTGAAAACATGGGAGCTTGAACCAGATATATTGGACTCTACACCATGGTGGTTAAACCCATGGTCTGGTGATCAAAGATGTCATCAGCAAACTGAACAGGATGTAAATACTTGCTAGTTTGTGAAAAACTGGAGCAATAAACCAGTACTTACATCTGCATTGAAGACATCCCTTTACGTTTAGTAATAATGGAGGAAGGAAGGTTGGACTGAATTCAGACTGGAAAACTCACCGAGTTACATGGGATCGGGCAAAACAGATTGAAAAGTGGTCCTAGAAAAAACACACAGAGTTATGGGAACATACACAGGAAAACCTTTATAAAGAGACTGTCCCAGAAGATAGCAGAAAAACTGCTCAGAATAACTACAGTGCTTTTCACTGGACACTGTCCATTGAGTGGATACTTGAACAACATAGGGCTGTACAAAGGAGACATTAACCGAATGCAATGTAACAAAGGATCAGAGACGGCTCATCATGTTTTATGAGAATGTGAGGAACTAGATTACAGGAGGTAACAATTTATGGACATCCCATATTATGTCCAGAAGAATATGACAGCAAAAAACCTATTCAAACTAGTATAGAACACAAGATTGGTATGGGCAATAAGCCCATGAGACTGCAGTGTTTTCCGGAGACTTGGGAGAAATGGACAAGCCCGACGGCTCCCAATTGAAATCGGACCAGCTGCACACTGCAAAATTAGTATTGAAATTTAAAAGACGCTTTACGTTCGTTCATTCTCAGATTTTTCAATGATGTTTCTTTCTGGGAAACTACTGCATCACATTTAAAAAATTGGGAAACTTTGAAAACAAAAATCGATGACCTTTCAAATGACGTAGTATGCCTTCCCCCTAATCCTATTTAAGATTTAATGGTTGAATTTCACCCCGCTGAGAGGGTGAAAGTGACAGAGTTGAAATTAGGCGTAAAATATTTTACCCTCAGAACAAAACTCGACGAGTCTAAGCGATTTTTTTCCGAGTGCCTTTCATAAGATATTGATTGCCTTTGTTTCGATTTTACTGGCCCACATCAACTGAATGATTACCGTAGTATGCAATCTGCCTTTTTACTGTTATTGAATTTTTACCCCATTGAACTATGACAACTACAGTATCTGTTCGTCGATATCCAACAAATGAATTCTACTAAAACACACAAGAGTCACCACTGCAGAAAAAAAAATTGAACAGTGCTACATGAACATACCTTCTACCTGGCTTTTCAAGCATTTGACAAAGAATTTAAATATGTATTGCCTTGAGACTCTAGGTTCTACTGTAATAGAGTAGTGCTTGATATTAATAGTTCACAAAAATAAATGTTTGGAACCCTGATGATGAAGTATACACATATCGAAACACGGAAGAGAGAACAATCGCCTTTCCTCTACAAATTGGTTCTTAATTCAACCAAAGTTGAAAAGTTCAGATCACCAAATCAATTAGATTTCATCTTGTAGTGGGCAATTGATTTAAAATGACGGAAAAGACATGCCTAAACAACTAATTGTTTGTGAGAAAATGCTCTCGTACCAAAACGGAACATATTGTATTATTATTTTGAGCGTAAACAAGTTCTTCGGTTCACCCTGTCTCTTTGGATGCAGATGTTTACATTTTATCAGTTTTTTTTGTTTTTTATCTATCCGATACCGCTGACCGGCCGCCGCGCCGTCGAACCATTGTCGAAGAATCGTAGCCCCGTCTTCCTCCCGCATTCGTATTTACTAATCGAGTTGCCAGATGAACTGACGACGAAGGCGATTCTGAGAAACTAGCGGACTGCTCGTTATGTACTTTCCGGTGGTATATATATTTATTTGCTCCTTCGAGGCGGATAATCCCGAAAATTTTAATAATGTTTTGTTTTCAACTGTTGTGTTCAACTTTTTGTAGAGAAATTTTTTTGGTTTTCATTTTGGTGACTGAGTAAACACTATTAGTCGTCATCAGAAAACAATCAAATAGTCATATTCGTCGTTTATTAAAATACTTTACAGTGTTTTATAGCAATGTGAGTTCGCCTAACAGTGATGTTCTGAATGACATCAAGAATAATTTTTCAGTACTTCATTATGTACAACTCGCAATCTGTAGTTAATGGCGTACGTATAATATGTGTTTCTTAGAAATATAATCTAGAGATATGTATTTGCTAACCTTTGAGAACTTTGTCAATAATGATTTCTATGATGTTAATATGGCATTTTAGTGAATTATCTCAAATAGTTAATTTTGATGCTTTCTAGTTTTACAAAGTATCATTCATCTAGACACAGAATTTCTTTATCACTCTTGTGATCTTTTCCTTAGGATTATTTATTTTCTTTTTCACAAGGGTAAGAATTTATTATACTTTGAAATTTGCCGCTAGAATTTTGAAATCAAATGTTGAAAAAAATAAAATCAAAAACTCATCTTTCTAAAAAAACCTTTAAATGCGTTTATTTCACCACCTTGTCTTATTTTTTATCAATTCTCAAACAGTTCACAATCATATGAGACATTTATTGGGAGCTCCTCGTAGCAATGATGAAGTCAGATCATGGTCACATATTTTTTGATCGAACCTCGT
>WOGN01006974.1:0-12115 GCA_015342105.1 Leptinotarsa texana | reverse complement strand
CTGGCGATGCATTAAATTTATTGGAGTCTCTGGAGACACCCTACATTTTATTTTATAAGAGAGAGGACATTGTTAGATCAAGATCTTCAGATGATGTGGTGCTGCAGGTTTTCCCGGGTTTTCCTGCAGCTGAAAAAGCAAATGCGCCACTGGAATCAGTGAAGTCGCCCTGGAGCGCCAATTAATTTTTATTGTTGTTTTTATTTTATTTTTATCGTTATTTTATTAAAAAAGTTATTTAAAATCAAATATTTTATTTAAAAAAAAAATTATGATATAGATGATGTACTAAAACTAATAAAATAATAAAATCGTTGGGCGTAGTATTTGAATATTTACTCAGGTTACGGTACGCCCAACGATCAATACCGTGGATTGCTGAGGAGAATGGTGTGATGATTGCTCTCTAGGACCTTCCAAATTATTTTTTAGTTTTGAGTATATTAGGTATATCATTATTTTTTAGTAATTAGTGTTATATCTTGTGACTATATTATGTAGAAAAATTCTTTCAGCAGACTATATGAACCTATATTCCTGATCAAAAATGTTTTGTCAATAAAAAACGTATTCTGCAATTGATGTATTTTCCTCAACAAATATTTATCAGACTAAAAAGCAATTGTTGTTAGTTGCAATTCAAATTTCTTTGAGGAATGACTGTGTTACCTTGATGTCAAGATGAGCCCAAAAATCTCAATGGAATTTCTCAAAATCAATATTTTTCATCAATATTTATCGAGAAGCTGATGTAGCTTATTGAATACAGGACGTGAAAAGGGTTTTCAATTGAAATTCAACTACAAAATATAGAATTACATTGCTTATCTGGAAGATTATTTTTCTTTCCTTACATAAACAACGGAGATACACAAGATCCATTTTCAATTGCCGCTTGCAGAAATAGCAAAAGTTATAAACAATCATCTGAAAAAAAACAGGTTCGGTTTTTTGTGAATATCTCAAAAACTATTTGTAATTTTTCAAATTTGAAACTGTAGGAACTGTAGGACCAATATTTATAATTTTCTCAGAGGGTTGAAAATACGTTCTCAAGTGGGGACTCTGGCTTGCGCAAGACACGCCAACTTTGGACCCTTGATGGAAAAATATTATTTCAACTTATTAAATATCAAAAGTGAGAATTGAACAAATTCGGGCACCTACTGGATGAGTGAATGAACAATAATCCGCGGTAAAAATTTTTTTATGGTGCTAATTATTAATTAATTTTGTTCTCCTTGAACAGGAACATTACAAGTGCAATAATTGTTTGATAACAAATTGGAGATGTTATTCTTTTTTGGATCAATTTTTCTTGTAGGAAATATTAAGAAATTGTTATTTTTAAACAATTCAGGTTTAAAATTAAAAATATTCATTAATCATTGGAAATATTTTTTTTTAAATATTAATATCGTTCCTTTTTTTATGACCAGAAGCTACATAAAAAAAATTTTTTAAAATGTTCATCTGCTATTTTGTAAAAATAGCAATTGGTTTTTTATGTTCAAACTCATTACAACTTATAAACTAATTGAGTTACAATGAAAAAACTTATTTTATCTTTATTAATTGAATAACGAATTTGGCTCAAAATTAGACCTCTTATCCAATTATTTATCCCATTTATAGCATTTGTTTAAAAAAATCAGGATTTTTAAAATTTTTATATTCAAATATATTATAAACTATAATAAATATGACTATATGACCTATATAACTGTTTATCCGATATATTCATCAATAATTGCATCTCATCCATTTTGTTTAAAATCTATTATTTTATGAGTTATGAATAAAAATGAGTTAAGAAAATGTTTTATTGAGTTTAGTTACTTGAGCATCTTACAAACTAAGAATTCACTAGAAATTGTGTTTTAATGAATAATAATAAATAATTGTTTACATCAATATCATTTTAGATTACTGTCTTTAATGAGAATGTTCCTTAGGTAGTGTTTAAAAAAATAAGCTGTAAATTGATTCACCTATTTTAATTTGAAGCTAATTCGAAATTATTGAGAAATTTTTAATGTCATTTGGAAAATTCACCAAAATGAAAAATGAAAGCAAAATTGATATATAAGTTTATTTTACCAGTATTCTGAAAATTGGAAAACTTTTGTTATGGTTTGTAGAATATATATTTCTCCCAGAAATATCATATGAATTCATTTATGGTTTGAAGTAAATATCCACTCATTTTTCTTGAAAAACATCTCAAATATTTGTTGTACTTCTAGAAGTGGTACGACGTGGAAAACCATTACTGGACATGTTAAGAGGTTGGTTTGGAAGCTTGAGATATGAACCTGTCTCAGGTAATTAGTGAAGTTTTTGAGAATCAGCTATGCTACATAGAGAGTGTAAGAATTTTTTTCATTTGATCAATTTCATTGAATAATAATAAATAAATAATTTATTTATTTGATGATCATCGAATTATCGAAACTCTCGAAAAACTTCAACTTTGAGTTGTGATATAATTTAAACATAACAAAACAAAAGTCTGTATTTGAAATTTCAGAAATGGGGAAGCTCTAAGTCAGACTGACAGTTATCTGTCAAGCTTTCAGTAAATTTATTACCTTTGTCAGGATAACTAACAAAGATTACAAAATATTTTTCATAAAGAGAAAATAATAAAGGAATTGGAACAAAACGAACAGAAAAAAAAAAACATATTTTTTCTCGAAATAAGTCAAATTTTGACAGTAATTTAAAAAATTTCTGAATACTAGGCAATTTTTTCTTATCGTTCTCGTATTCAAGTGGGAATGTATTGATTGGGCTCGACTTTTGACGGTTGTCGTTTATAGAGAAGCGACAGCTGGTTAACGGAAAATAGATTAATTTTTTTTAAACAGATACAGCCGAACTAAAGGTAACAAAAAAATTACTGACTTTGAAAATTCCTTGAATCCGATCGCATTAATTAATTGGGTTCGCAAGAATATTGCTCAATTTTTGACAAATATGCACATTAAATTCATAAAAGTAGAACTAGAATCAAAACTAAGATGAGGGTAAACGAAGTTCTGCATTTTATAATGGGATTCCTACTACTACTCACAATATTGAAATGTTTATTCAATCAGGAATTCTTAAACGGATCCGTTGACTATGCGTGACATACTAACAATAGTAAGCGATAGTGAGTAAGTTGAAAGTATAAGTGTGTCAAGTTGGTTTTGAGTAATTAATGAAGTTGTTCGTATGCTGTTTCACATTTATATGGTCTAGTATCATTTTTGAAAGCTCAAATTACTGCTACAAAATTTACCGCCTTATTGGTGTAACTAGTAATTCATAATAAAAATATTTACGATTGATAAGCACTCCTCTTAAACTATAAATACAACTAACATGATGAAGCATAACTCATTGAAAACGAATCTAAACTTGAAAGAAACACATTTCGATTATTCTCGAAAAGACGATTAGTTGACAGGTCAGGGCATGGGTCGGGCACGGGCCGCATTCTGAGCGAGCGTGGATCGGCCCCCGCTGACGTACGCCTCGACGCGATGCTCGCAGGGGTGCCAGCCCACAGGTGTTGCCTTATTAGTGAAAACAGCAAGAGTTCCGAAGGGTCACAGGTCACGTGCTAATCACATATTCTCCATTGTGACTCATGACTAGATTAATTGAAAAATAGGGATGATAAGCAATATACTCGTGTCTGATGATTTTCAACTATTCTCAATTGAATACCGAAGAAAAAATTAAAACATGGTCCATTGTACGAGACCAGAAAGAATTTCATCCATACAAATTTTGAGAGAAATTTGACGAAACTAGCCGACATTTGATGAAAATCGTTTAAAACATATTTAAATACCACTTTTTTGTGAGATCTTCATTCAACACCTTACAAAATCTGCAAAACTTGTGTCATCATGCAAATCATTCAATTTGAATCATAATGACCTAACCTATAAATTTTACGATTTCTGAAAACAAACTCATAGAATGGACATATAATATTTACAAGAATTACCTTAATCTCATACAACAATGTATGAGTCCACTCCTAATCATCAGTTTCTTCACAACAAAAAAAAAATTTCAAATCTGTTCAAAATCTGTTTTCCGTTAAACAGCTATCGCACCCCTACGAACGACAACGCTCAGAAGTGAAACTTGTGCGAGCTAAGGACTAACGAGGTCTTACCTTTTAACGTGTGATTCCTAACATGGATTGGACGCAAGTGAAAATCGATCATTCAGCCTGCGGCCTGAACCACCGACTCACACATCAGTCAATTAACTGAATAAGCAAACTACCGACGTTGAACCGCCCGGCTACCGACTTACCTATCTATTTGGTCATTTTTAAATCTATTGATTTCTAAACATTCTAAAAAATTGATTTCTAAATATTTGTCTTCCATATGTATAAAGGTTTTCCCGTATTTGTTCATGGGTATGTATTTCCCATTAATTTATATGTTTCTTAGAGACCCACATTTCAATCTGATTCCGTACCCAAGACTTTGGTACACCTTCGATGTTTCAGGGCCTATATATGGAGTTCATGATCTGTGTCTGGCACACCGATAAATAATCAATCTACTCCTTTCCGACGGTTTCCTCAATTCTCCACAGCTCTCCCAGATCACAGTTTGGCTTTCACTTTGGAGTTTGTCAGTACCCAAGGTACATCCTCGCTGTCTGAGAAAATAGTAATCCGCTCATCTCGTTGAAGCCTCAAGATTCCATACAGTTCAGCTTAGAAGACTGATATGTATTGTCCGAGTTGGTAACTGAAGTGAAAATTTCTCCCAGAACAGTAAATTCCAGCTCTGGTTCTATGTTCGGTTTCCGACCCATCTGTATACTAAGTGTTCCCGCCAAGCATGTTCCCAGGATGACTGTTCACTATCCATTCTTCTCTGATTAGGACTTTAATCGCGTAGTTTGTGTCGAACATGTATTACGGCAGCATTGAATCCAAGAACATGATTGATGTTCATTTCAGTAAAGGTAACCAACTATGAGATGAAAATATCCAAGTTTCAGCAACGACTGACTAATTCCATCGTTGCAGAGACATTTGGTACTTCAGATTCCATTTGACCATGGTCTACCAAACCAAATTTTGTGCTCTTCAATATCAAATGATTATTTGTACATAACGAACATTATTTTAGTCCTCTTTTTATAGAAAACTTTGTTTCATATATTCGTTCAAATAAGCCAAAATTTCCTTGCTGGTTTGACGATAACCTGGATAACCTGCACCTCACAACGGGTAATAAGAGAGCGCATAAAAAATTCAAACAGCTACTACAGCTTGGGAAGACTATATCTCTTTCTCGAATCTAAGACTCTAATGCAAAAGAAGTGAGTGAAATTCGTTAGGATAATTACTTCAGAAGAGTATAGGAGACAATATGACATCTAATATTAAACACTTTTAGAAATATTCTCATAAGAGGAAGAATTATGGTCTACCAAATACCATGGACAGAGATGATCTCGCTAACGCATTTACCAGTCAATTTCAGTCCGCAAGGAAACCCAGTATTGATAACGAGAGCCTTAGTATTTTTATGAGAAGAAGATAAGATTAAGAAGATAAGTCGACTATGATATTATTTGGGGAAATTATATCGTAATAAAGGTCCTGGGCCTGATGGTATTTCACAAATGCTTCTCACAAATTGTCAATTTGAATTTTCAAAAAGAAATATTACTAAGTTTAAAAAAAATGTTGAATATCCAAAATAAGTGATGACTTTAAAAAAACGAGCAAAAAAACCACGGCAATTTCCGTTTGAAACAGTTTATCTCGAAAACGGTTCAAAATAGTAATAGTATTATCTGAACAAAGTTAATCTAAAATTGGATGTAGAGCTCAAAAATGTTGAAATATACAGGGTGTACCATTTGAAAAAAATGAGTTCCATTCATTTTTTCATGAGATCAAAGTATCTCCATTTTTGAAGACCCTGTATGAGGCAAATGAAAATATGACTCGGAGTGAAGATCATCATAGTACCACTCCACTCCATTTCAAATTTGATCGTTTTGGTGCAAGAGAGTTCAAGACTATCAGCATTTATAAAAGTTCATGTTTGATAAAAAAAATATCGAAATTAATGTATATCTTCTAAACGGTAATAGATAGGTATAGGGAAATAGTATATGAATTTGTTGAAAAAGTGATAATGAATCATAATATGATATTATATAAGGGGTGTTCCATTTGAAAAATCAAAGAAGCCGCTACTTTATTGTAGAAGCAACTATACATATACATGACATATGAATTGAAATGAAAGCTACAGTATATATGCGTTAAATAATGAATAATGATAAAATTTTCTTTCAGAATAAACGTGGTGATCTTAGGTTAGAAACACATCACTTGTCAGTTTATTAAAATTTTCAAGAAGTACTTAGACTTGGAATTTGTCACTGGTGCAATTCATCAAAGAGTTACAGTTACTTTCATTTTGAGCCTATCTGAGGAAAATGTCACAGCACCACATTCTTAGATTATCGAAATAGTGTGAATCAGTGTATGAAAAATTGTCGATGGCGGCTTCTATTATAACTGAAGAAGATTATTCGTAAAACTAATTCTGGTTGCTGAACATCCAAATTCTATCCCAACCAAAAGTGAGAGCTCTCGATTGATGAGCAAAAACTGCAAAAAATGGAAAAATCTATATTCAAAGGTTAACATCTCGAAAAGTGTACAATTCTGAGCTTTGGCTGTGGACCCTTTCAATCAGAACATCAATAACTACAACATATCAAAATTTCGGCAAAATTCAAGGCAAGCCATTTCTCATAAGAAATGTGTGGGGTCCTTTATCAAAATATTGAGGAAACGTTTTACCATTTGAAACAAAATTAATCTTCATACTCATTGCAACACCGAAACAACTGTTAATTTTGAAAGAAAAAATCGCACTCGGCGAACAGGTAGAATTTAGATTATTTTACCTACTTGCTGAATTGTTGTCTGAAATCATTTAAAGCGATTAAATTACATCAGTTTCATTGAATCATGCGGTGCACTAAAATCACCATGGAAAACGGTTGCTCATTGATATTTACTGTCAACCTGACAATATTGTTGAAAGATCTTGTTGTATTAACCTTCAGACCAGTTTTCATTGCATTTGTTGTTTCTAGTATTGTTGTTCTTTGAATCACCGTTGTTCCTGTTGTTTCTGCCGTGTTTTTGTTCCCATTGTGTTTATTGTTCCTGTATTTGTGTTGGATATTGTTCCTGTTGTTTTCTATTCGTGAGTTCCCGTTCATATTTTAATCTCCTCTGTAGACTTGCTCCTGATCTAAATTTAGAAGGAGGTCAGTTGGAGTCGTAAGCTCGACATCCATCTCGAAACAAACAGTGGACTACAAAGGCGAAACCAGCTCCAAAAAAGCAAAAACTGTTTTTCGGCTGAGAAAGTGATGACGACTGTTTTTTGGGGTCGTCATGTGGCTATTATAATCGATTATCTTCAAAAAGGAAAAATCGTTGCAGGAGAATACTATGCATCATTATTTGACAAGCTAAAGGCTGAACTTGCGGAAAAACGGCCACATTTACAGAAAAATAAAATCGTGTTTCACCAAGACAACGAACGCACCGTCCCACACTTCAACGGTTGCCATGGCGAAAATCCACGAACTACGGTTTGAACTGCTTGACCATCCGCCTTACTCGCCAGATCTAGCCCCAAGCGACTTTTTTTTGTTCCATCATCTGAAAATTGCGCTTGGAGGACAGAGATTTTCGTCAAATGAAGAGACAAATCATTTTCTTGATCAATTATTTTACAGAGAACAACGCCGAATTCTATTTCGACTGGTTACGGGGATGGGAAGATCGCTGGTAAAAGTGTTAAAATCGTATCGGATTTGTCATGGCTCACATCAAACGTAAATTAGAAATAGACAAAGTAGAGAATTGTTCGACCAAGGAGTTAGGAATAGCGGATATCAACAAAGATTCTGACCCAAATGAAGTACCTGATGATATTTGAAAATATGCAAATGGACTATTGTTTTTAAGGGTAAAACACAAGCACTGCAGGAAAATTCTTATGGCGCTACAAGAGCGGTGCCTTTGCGAAAGTAGCTGGAGATTAAATTCATTTGGGAAACCGTTCTCAGGAAGTTTATTCCACATAAACGCAGTTCTCCAAATGAAAGAACTGTGAAGTTCGAGGTGTACTGAGTTCAACCTCAAACAAATCTTCAACCTTTCTTCGATATTCCAGATTATGAAGGTTGCAAGTGATGTTAGGAGTATATGTAGGTAGAACTCAATGAACTTAATCGATTCACCGACAAGCTCTCAAAGTTTTACTAGGTCAAAACAAAATCAATAAGAGCTAATACACTTAACGTTTCAAATCAAACAATCAAATATGGATGAAACAACGGATTCGATTGATGTTTCCAATATAACAAGTCACCCGACAGTCTTTCAATAGACAAGATGGAACTGCACCATTCCTTGAGACCCGTTTATATTTTCACGAAAATGTTTGCTCACTGCCAGTATAAGTTCGACTACCAAAGGAGAGTTTACATCCCCGATTTGTGGGCCATCGTCTACAGCATTCTCTTTAGTTTGACTACTTGTTTGCCCTTTTGTTTCGAACATTCTTTCATCGATGATTTTGGAAATGTGATGGCTTACACATACAGTTTTTCCTTCGTTCTCTACTTTGAGTTGATTATCGTAAATGTCATCATATTTATGCACCTTTTGAATGTCAAGAAAACCGCAGGGGTTTTCACGAAATTGGAAGAAATCGATGAAGAATTGGCAGAAATCGATGAAGAGCCAATAGATTCAAGGCCAATATTCAAATTTTCCATATTTGTTATTACGTTTTTTGTTGTGGATTCAATTTTTCGAGTAATATACGAGTTCAGGGTATTCTATAATGATGCCTTATATTATTGCGTGAGTACATTTTGGAATGCCATTTTGTGTGACATTTTCAAGGTAGAGTTTTGTGTTATTATGTATGTACCTTTGAGAAGATTTTGCCTCTTGAATTCATTATTTCAAGACCTGAAAATGAGAGGAAATGGACGTGTAATTGGTGAGTAATGAAAATATGTATGTATGATAGTCCCTATTTTAAAAATGCTTGGCATCGATTGTAAAACTGTAAAACCCCTGCTTCACTTTCAATAACACAATGACTTCTGAGGGCTTTGAGACATTTCATTTTTTCAGACGGTTATTTTTGCGCTTCATATGTAAATCATAGCGTCAGGAACCAATTTAAGGTTCAATAGCAATAATAATTATAGTTCATTTGTCTTTCAGATCGTAGATATACGGCTGGATAATAAATCAAATTTTATTTTATTTCAAATTTAAAAACAATGTCAAAATATACGTGGACTATTAAAAAAATAAGTTGAATGTTCAAATTTCGCGGTCTACGTAAATTCAATTAGCGTTTTTTTATGTTATTACACTTATCTTGAACATATGTTCACAATAATATCAGTTTAGCATGTTCAGTTCGTTGGTGATATCCTTATTCGCCGTTTTCTCTGAATAGCGAAGCTTGCGTAATCCCGCTTAAAACACAAACCACGCTTAAATGTTTGCGGTATACACCGCAGAACAATACACGTAGCTAAGCGCCAAAATAACTTGCCAACGTTGTATCTTTTCGGGGATACTGTTTACGCGTCAATTCTGAAATTATGAGAACTGAATGTTAGGTGATTTTAGTAGAAATTGGGGTTTTGATGGTTTAGTTGTACCTTGTTGACGAAAAGTATCAGAATCTGACAAAAGAACATACTTACCAGTGAATTTTCATATCTATCACTAACGAAATGAATGAAAAAGTAAGAGTTCCAAACTCTACCTCAACGGAGAAATTATTTTTGCAATTCAATCATAGACCCCTGTATTGCAAAATAAGATCTAACTGACCACAAGTAGAGAGAGAAATGTTCTACTCAGGACTACTTGCATCTCGGCCGATTGCAAGCTCTGCTGAACAATAATACTACTATAAAACCACTTATGAATTTGCTATTTTACATGTGGTCAGTTATATCTTATGTGATTTTATTAAAAAAAAAAGTAAAAACAATTGAATGTTTTTTTACAAATCGTTTTCGAATTCTAAAGCACTTCTATGAGCTCCAGTACAAATTATGTTGTTAGCATCATCTATCTCCTCGAAATAGTTGGGCCTCCTAAAACTTCTTCGTGGAAAACCAAAATCAATGATGTGTAAGATGCCATTATCGACTTCCAGCAACTGATTTTAATTTCACAAGTCCGTTTACTGAAACATTCCAGCACATGTATTATTTCCAAAACTAGAGAATAATGAGTGAGGTTATGATGTCTACATAAGCTCGCAACACAAACGTTAAGCGAGCTTACCCCTTAAGCTTCGCTTATTGATATACGGCTTATACGGGCATGCATTAGTCTCTCCGGTTGTCATAACTTTGACATCAATCTCAATCCAGTAGTTCAGTTCAGCAATGAATATCGTAGAGCTTCGTGGCATTATAATATTCTCAATAAGTTGAGAAATTGACCTCAGTAATACTTTTCACTAGGAACTCATAAGAATCTCTTTACTACAATACTGAAATCCTCAACAACGCTGCGCCGGTGAATACCAGCTTTGCAAATCTACATCTTATTGATTTTTTTTTTGTTTCAGTTGAAAAACATGTAGAATCTATTGAAACAATTCACACCATTCACAATAAGCTTTGTTCAATATGCCTCGACATCAACGACATCTTCGGAGTACCCACGTTGCTGCTCTTCACACATGCAGTTTCATCGGCAGTGATTCAGTTTTACTACACATTCCTCATGAGAGTTCACTTTAGCTGGAAAGTTGCTGCACAGGTTTTTGCGATCCTACATTGGACTATATTCCGTTTAGGTTCCTTAGTTATAATTGCTCTCCTCTACCACTGTATCTTCAAACAAGTGAGTACCTGTATAATAATTGCAATTTGAAATTCTACTCTACATATTTCCAGTTAACACGCGGAAACTCAATAGATATCCAGGGTAATTCGTTCTACTTATTGCATATATTCGATGAACGTTCAATTCAGGTTGATGTCCGTATTCTCCATATATCATGCAAAGCCAGGCTTTACTGAGTTCGACTAAAAAATCAAGCTTTCTAAAGCCCGTATAGCATGTGGCAACGTCTGAATTTTTTCTGCTCGCAAATCACAATGAATCACAATTTTTTTTTCAGGTTGCAAACATGAAAAGAACTATTCACAATCTGCTCCTTAGGATTCAAGACCAATCAGTGAAAGCAGCGGTAATGTTTAATTTTTTTATAATGTATACACACATACTTAACACCACTAAACCCTAGCGACCTAGCAAACTTATCGATAGGATTTGGATATTCACATCGATAATATCCCCAACATCTTATAGAATTTTCACAATAAATTTTATTCAAAACGCGTTTCACTTCACGGTAGCTTCATCAGTTACTGGTACATGAATTTTTATATAACAGTATGGTAATAACAAAACTTGTTAGATAAATGTTTGAATCTGGTAAAACATGTAGATTTTGAGTAAACAATTAGGTACGTACAGCATAATATTACATCTAGGAAACAGATGAAATAATGCACAATTAATGCAATAGGTACTATTTCTAGGAAAACAGTTAATATGAGAATATGTTAATTAATAACATTTTATGAGTTCGATAATTGTGAATCAATAACTTCATGTTGGGTTTTCAAAAGAAAATTGGAAGATTTGCATTTATTGATTTCCAGAAATTGTAGTAGGTTCCTTTTTGGCCTTTATTTTCTGTATGTATGTCGTAGTCCATATGTAATCATGGTTATTCTCTGAAAGGTAGTGGATATTGGAATTATAGTCTATTTCAAAAGAGTGTAGAGTAATAAAATCTCATTAAGTATTCAAAAGCGCTACAGGGTGATCCGTCAATAAATTCTGTCACTTCCCTAGTCCGCATTGCAAAATTATGTCGTTTCATAAAGAGCAGGTAGGTATCACCCTGTTTTAAGGGATTTGTCCATTGTTATCGACGGATAAATACTGAGCCAGAGGCGCGCTAGTGGGATAATTGCCAAA
>WOGN01006973.1:0-11839 GCA_015342105.1 Leptinotarsa texana | reverse complement strand
AAGTCGATTTTTCATGTTACGCTTTTTTTAAATATTTACACCCTATTTTCACCCCTTCAGACAGTTTAATAAACTAGGACGGTTCTGTTTTTTCACTAATTCAGTCAATAAGCGTATCATATTGAAAAATGGTAGGTGTGCAGAGTCGGTAGAGGAAAAAATAATAATGCGATATTTTTTTCTCAGTGTACTTTGTGGATGTGGATAACTTCACACCCGTAATATTGTAGGTGTACAAAGTCGATTTTTCATGTTACGAATTTTTTAAATAATTCCTACCTATTTTCACCCCTTTAGACAGTTCAATAAACTAGGACGGTTCTTTTTTCACTAAATCAGCCAATAAGCGTATCATACAGAGTCGGTAAATGAAAAAATAATAATTTTATATTTTTTTCTCAGTGTACTTTGTGGATGTGGATAACTTCACACCCGTCTGTTTACTCTTTCTGAATTAATTTTTCAAACGGTTGTATCTTCTTAATAGCTAAGCATTTTCAGGAACACTGACTCACCGGACACAATTTTTTATTGTGATGAGTTGACTTTTAAGTTTGTGCGAACAAATTTTACAATCAATAAATTGAACAATTTTTGTGATCAAGTAAGGTTTCTTATTACAGTAATCAATGTTTATCCCGAGTTTGTCGTTCTGATTATAAAACCTAGGTGGGATGACCAAATAATATACATCTACAAAATATGCAATAAAACATACTTTTATGTATCCTAAAAGTGATTAAGGAAGATATAGCAGTTAACGATTGTTATTGATTAGAGAGAGCCTCTTATTTGCATGATGTCTTACACTCAGTACGTCAGAATGTGAGTCCCCGGCAATTTTTTAGATTTCGACACCAATTGATGACGTATTTCGATCGTTTGGTAGCCTTTGTTTACGTGTTGTTCATTGAAAATTCTACGGTTTTAATTCTTTTATACTACATGTGGGACGGTAACCTGGTGGTTTGACGTGGGTTGACTTGCTTCACTCACTCAATCAATCGCTCTGTGAACCGGTGGTTCGAACCGCAAGGACGGACGATCGATTTTCACTTCCTATCGTTCAATTCGTGTTACGAATCATACGTTAAAAGGTAAGACCTCGTTCGTCCTCAGCTCGCACAAGTTTCGATTTTTGAGACTTGTCGTTCGTAACAATTGTCGTTCGTAACAACTATCTGTTAAAATCTGTTTTTCCATTATCCAGCTTACAGCTGGTTAATGGAAAAACAGATTTTAACAGATAGTTGTTTTCACAATAATTAATAAACGGTGTACATTTCATATTTCGCAGTAAGTAAATTTGATATTGTAATTATACATTTTATCTACAAAATGAAAATGGATATATCTAATGAATTATTCAAATTGCTAGATATTTGAGTTGAAACACATTTCGACTTGTTTGTCGCCTTTTTTGTCGACTTATATCGAATTAATTTCGCCTGTGTATTCTTTTATTCCCCCAACTGTAAAAGCTGAAATTTGAAATTCCATTGTTGTGTGGGCCAAAATTTCAATGGTTCTCATTTTCAGCAGTATCACTTATTTCTTTAAAATGTGGCGACTGTGTTTAGGTATATAAAATAACATCCCGTTTTTACTCGCTTTTTCAATACACCCGAAAAAAATACTGTTCCATTTTGGGGAGTTAACAAGGAAGGGTATTGAGCTGCATAACATTCACTTTCAGAATGATGATGTAAAATATAGTTACGTGAAACAATTACATTACTGTATTATCTGCCGATGACTTATAAATTGTTAACTAACCGTAGTTGCTTCAAAAATGATGACTACATTTTCCATTGAATTAAAAAAAAATCAAACATACCTGCACGAGGATGAATGTTTGTGATAAAATTATTTTATAAGAAAAAGACTGTCAGTATTATTATGTTTGTTATTCACGAGTTTTTTTTTCAAATGATTCTCGATATGATTTTGATATTGTTTATTAGGATGATGTGTTTTATAAGCAACATCAAGGGTAAAATCATAAGCCAGATTTTTTAGAAACGAATGATGATTTAAGTAGTGGCGTTCCACTTTCCTCTTCAACATGTTTCAGTGCAAATCTTGCGTGTTTGCAAATTTGCCATTACGTTCAATGCTGAACGAGATAAAAAAGCTGACAATAATTTTTATGGAAACTTTGTACGTAAAATTGATGATTTTGCTTTGTTACTTTTTCAACTTAGATCTTTTCCTACATAATAATAATAAATGCTTTTATTGAAAGGTTACTCAGTACAAGATATATTAACCTAATTCAATAAATGTCAGAATTCAACATCTGCACATGATAAATCAAGGCAGATATTGCTCTTCCATCCAACTGAAACTTCAGTTGATACGTCAAGAAGAGTACTTTCAGAACCTACCAAAGAAAACTTTGGTAGGTTCTGAAAAAGTTATACCTGTCGTTATGTAAAAGATTTGTGGAGTAAAGTAACAAATGACCTGAATATTATTACTGGTGGAGTTCATAAAGACCGGCCAATTCCATAGAAAATCATTTTCAGCTCTTCAAAAAACAGCTGCTTTTCATAATCTTCATAATCATTCAGTATGTTATTATTTCTATTTTGTGAAATGAGGTGATTTCGGACAATGAAACATTTAATACTATTTATTTCGTGAAATCAAATAAAATATTTTACTTAAATTTAAAGAGCGTATATTCTTCAGGACAGTTTGGTTTTTTGGAAAAAGCTTTTTGGCTTTGTATTTCTGTATACAAAAATGTGGAAAACTTCCAAAGAAAGGAAGGAAGTGATTACGTTCAAAATGAAGATATGTAGATCACGAATAGGAGTTGTACTTTCAGATGAAAATGAATTACTCAAAAGATCATGTACTTTTGAAACAACTACTTTCATATGAACATTCTAGTTGTGTCTCTGAGATGCGCAAACGCTACAGAGAGATGGTAACTGTCCATCACCTACTTCTATCAGGAAGTACAATCGGGAAAAGAATTTTAGATTTACTCAATTTGGCAAATATTGACTACACATATACCACTAGGAAACGGGAACCCCAATTTTTCCATTTGTGCAGGTGGAAAATAATTGAAAGATAATAAATGATATATAATTACAAATAATAGCTATTATGTACATTCTCATTAGAGATAAATGAATTACAAGAAAATGAATAAACTTACAACTAATAATTGATAGATAATTGTTGAATGCTAGTTACTAGAAATGATTATGAAACGTAGCAGGTAGATATTCTACCAAACATTGTTTGCAATATTGATAATAACATAGATACAATTCATATAATAATTATTTTCGGAGATTGGTTGCCTAAATATTATAAAATGATTTCTGTTCCTGTTGATACTCGTGAACTTATGCTTTTCATCAGAAAGTGTTTCGATTCCCAATATATTCCAGTCTTTATCCTTCTAAACGCCCGTTCCGATGCCGTGTCGCTATCCTCATATCATGTGTCATGGGTTCATTCGACATTAAATCGCCCCTCAAATTTCTTTGCTCGTTCTCAACGAGATTTGCATTGCTCAGAAGAAAACTTTTCAAAAAAATCGTCGCAATATTGCATGACACCATTGAGATTGAAAGTAAATTTTTCATTTGCTACGTAATGTTTCAGTCCAGCCCAAATCAACTCAATAGGATTCAAATCCTGGTGATATGCCGGTAATCGTACAAAGTTGTGGTTTGCAGGTAGAAAGAGCTGATCTTTCTCAGATCGCTTGAATTTTGGCTTAAATTTGTTTATGCATATAATTCAGGTTTCAGCATGTTTTTTTCAAAAGGAATATTCCTCTCTGTTAAAAATGGTTGCATATGTGTTTTTTGGTTGATATCATTGGCATTTTGTTGATTTGTTTATTATGAAAACTTTTTCATAGCAAATTCGAAATCAAATGTTCCCACAGCCATTTCTTATAATGATCAAAATTAATTTAGTTGTGATAATCACTTGTATTACAATTTGATTTCCATCGGCACAGTAGACCAAGGTTTTATGAAATTGAATATTCACAAAACTTTTCAACTCTCTGAGTCCAATATCTCACACTCACGACCAGTTAGTGAGAAAGAGAATTCATTGATCTCAGTTTTTGTCAGGAATCGTTCAAGAATCCACTTCCCATTTTTGTTACTTTCTCCTGACATTTCTACTCCCTGAAACTCAAGAATATCGGTTCAGGTGCCCCATATTATTTTTGTTTTCGTTACTAATTTCTTTATTTGTATTGTTGTGTCGAAGTTAGCAATAGAAAACAAAATCCAATCAGCTGATCATAATATATTCCACCAACAAAATGTCAATTTCAGTCACGAATTGATGTGCTTGTTTGGATATTTAATTAGTAGGGAAAGATAACCTTCATGTGGACATGTACGTCAAGGCTAGTTTCAGGGGCATCCAAATAACATTTTCTAACACGTGGGTGAAGGCGAAATCTGCTCTTCATACTCACATATTCTAAATTTTATTGTATTTAGCCATCCAAGTATTGCCACAAGGATATTTCTATAAAATATAAAAAAATCTCTAAAAAGACACAATATAGGTCAGGCTAATTGAAAAAAATATTAGATATTAATAAGTGTAGGTGTTTGTGTGTTTCGTATTGTGTCATAAATTATCTTTAATAAGTACTCAAGTGATATAAAATTAATGTTTAATATGTGTAAGTATTCTACTCAAAAGGGAGGAGGTTTATGATTCAAACTTTCTGAATAGGAAAATTTGCGCTATGGAAACTGTCAATAAATGTCCATTATATAAGAAGAACCCGTTGATCGTTGGAAACTAATTCAATACATTACTTCACAACTAGTTTTATGTAGGTATAAGTTTCTGTAATTTTATTCATTTGTTTATGTAATGCGCTCGGGAAATAACATAATAATAAGTGTATGCTTCCATTAGTTTTTGATACATATTTTTTCAATTCTAAAGCTGAATGGCAGAATCAAATAACTGAGAGAACGAGAAATTTTTGAAAAATTCAAGAACGTTCAAGAATATTCTAGTATATTCCTACTCTTGTACCGGCTTCAAATGGATAACACTTTTGGTGGAAGCGAAACATTCTTAAGAATATAAAACTCTCAAAAAGTGTAACCTTCTCAAACATTCTACACGTGAAATTCAACAATTAAGCTTGGGAAATTTTGATATTACTTTCACCTCAATTTGGGTGCAAAGTCGTAATCCTTGATACATTTTATTTTAAAAAAGCAATGTTCTCAAATAGTTTTGGAGAAATAGAACATTGTAAAAAATAATAAAGCCTATAAATGTCCACAATTCAACTAAAAATCTAAAAATTTGTCCTAATTCTTACCAACTAACTCATCAGGATGCTGGTTAGGATGCAATAATAACTTCATAGTACTGCTTTGCTCGATGGCAGAAGCATTACAGAGGAGAATGTTTACTGAAACGAAGCAAAAAAGCTCAATAATGTAGCAAAAAGTCATAACTTTGTCTCCAAATCCTTTTATAATTTGTTTTGTTTTGCATAGACGACAATCTTTTAAGTTATATTTAGCCGGCGCGCGTTTCTCAATCAGAATTCGGTTCATTGAAATCTTAGGCCAACAGGCCAACCAAAATCTAAATTTGACTCGCGTGCGGCGTGTTTTGGTTCTTACTTTCACTACTGTCACGGCTGACCTAATTCTGGTCGAGTACTCTGATATTAACCAAATTCATGAAAACATCAAATTCACTAATCAAGTAGAAGCAGTATTCAAACTCAATAAATTGATAGATGTAGCCGTTGTTACTACGTGGTAGGAAATCATAATTAAGAAAAGAGAAATGAAGCTTTCTGTTTTTTACCACTGTTATTTATAACTAACGTTACTGCAGTTTCGTCCTATACGGACATTTTCACACTTATACAATAAACAAATAATTCAAACTCAATCAATTTCTTAGATTTGACAATTAGAACTATTCATTGCGATTCTACCCATCACAAACACAAAATAACATCTTATAATAGCATGATTCATAGATAAGTCAATGTTCTTCTTTCAATAGATAATTTTAATGAAGAACTCCTCAATATCAATTAACAAATTTCAGCAAACAACGGATATAAAGCTGAATTAATAGACGAAATACTTTGTAAAAAAGTATACGTAAAAGCGTTTCAGGACGTTTTTCATATTGACAAGTTAGATAATTAAACAACAGAAAAAGTGGCTTCATTTTTGGATAAACCGGCAGAACATTTAGGAATCGCATCCTGGAACATCATATGAGCTAGCTATGTAAATAAAAAACAAGTTGAACACATTCAAATCATCTTTTAGAAGAAAATCATATCTTTAACGAAGATTTAAAAATTTTATACATAGAAAATAAACATATATGGAAGCAATGGAAATTAATAAACTTAAAAATTCAAACTTACTAGATTCAAATAATTCACCATTACTGAACTTGTTTTCTCAGAAACCGATATTATCCTCAAGCTAAATTCGTTTGAAAGGTGTAGAGAACATACTAAGAAGAGCCCGTTTCATGATTTTTTCAATTCGTTGGAAAGAAAAGTAAAATTCATGTAGAAAATTTTATTCCCATGATTTTACTTAAATTTAAATAGAAATTAGTGACATTCCAAAACGTCGTGACATCACGGGCTTTTTCCGCTATAGTGAAAAATCGCTTTTCAAAATGCAGTCCAACGAGTTTGTTTTTCTTGGCCGTTTTTCCGTTGTTCGACTGAAAATCTTCAGTGTACCGCACTAGCGGGTTACTTCACGTAAAGAATATCGTGAATTATGTGATAGATGATTTTTTTGAATTAATTTCAAAATGATGATGAATTAACTACTGAAAGTAGTAATTTACTAAATATACCAATTCATACATATAAGTATAAAATAACTTGATTTGAGAGGTTAGGTTAGGTAAGGTTAGGTCTAAAGTGAGTGGGTCTATTGGACCCTCCACCGCAACTCGCAAGGGTTTATTGTGGCTCACACCTATTCACACTCGAACAAATAAATCCAGCTTCTTAACGAAGCCGATTAGTTTGTATGGTGAGTGGTATTTCAGGTCAAATGGTAAGAGTACGGCTCTGCCGAACTCTAAGAACCTGATACGGTACCCAGCAGGGCAGGCACAAAGTATATGCTCTGCTGTTTCATCATTTTCCAAACAGAGGCGACACACACTGTCATCCGACAGTCCGAGTCTCTGCATATGATGATTCAAATGACAGTGACTTATGAGAAGGCCTACTGTAGTCCAACATCTGTATGGTATCAAATTTCGAAGGGTTAATAAACGCCTTGGAGTGAGCCAATCCTGGAAGATTCTGCCAGAAGTCCATAAATATTCTTGCCATCCAGGTGTTCAATGTTTGTTTGGCAGAGCCTAAATTGATGGCAATGACATGTTCTGGTCCGATGAAGCTGCTTACAGCATCCCCCTTTGCAAGGGAGTCAGCAGCCTCATTGCCTTCCAGGCCAGTATGACCAGGAATCTAGACCAGTAACAATCTGGTTGTCTTTCTATCGAGGAGAGTCGTTTTTGGCATTTTGCTACCAACTTAGACGTTGCTCGGTAGGAGCCAAGAGCTTCCAACGCCGCATGACTGTCCGAGAATATTTTTATTAACTTGTATATGAGGTTGGATTCTTTCAATCCCTTTGCACACAATGTTCAATAACCTAAATTTCCGCTTGAAATACAGTCGCATAGATTTCTAGGCAGGTAGATATATCTGTCCTGGGCCTGCGACTAAAACCACCTGCACAAGAACCGAAAGGTGTTTTTGATCCATCTGTGAACCAACAACTATCTGCTCTTAAAATTACCTTTTCTGATTGAGAGGACTCTGGGGCAATTTTTACGATATTTGACATGTATTCTTTCATTGGTTTACAGAAAAATCCACGATGCCATATGTTTATATTCAATAGCTTACTTTTGATGTTAAAAAATGGTCACATACCTATAATATGGTAATAGCAAAGAATTAACACGAATAAGATACTAATCCGTGTTCCTGGTAATAATCTTTAGCATTTCATATACATAATTGGTTTTGTTTTAGGTAATTTGAATCACTCCGAAGGTTAAGATGAATAGATACTTACCTATTTCGAAATAGTTGTGAGTATACCTTTTTGAGTGAATATTATCAAAAGTTTTATTATAAGCTAAAATCTGATGTGATGCTATGACACAAAAAAATATAGGCGTATATATTCTGCTACCGCGCGGGTCGCTAGTGTAGAATAAACGAAATAATATACTTTCAGTTGTACGCTGGGATGAATCTGAAAGGAGCCTTCAGATAGTTTATTCCTAAAAGGAGTCTTCTAATCGGAAATGATATTCACCGTGATTGGATTTGTTTCTGGAACTGCACGTTTTCAATTGTTCATTGTGTACTTGACAAATGATAATAACAAAAATCTTAAGAGTTAAAACCTCTAACAGGATGATTATTCATATGGGCAGAGCCTACCGGGGAACGCCGATTTATATTGGCATCAAATTCGAAATTAAACTAATGCATATAGTGAAAAGACTGGTTCAAGTGTCAATTCTGGAAAGCAACTTACATATTGAGTTTAAGCCGTAAATATATACATAATTAAAGTTGGGTAGACCATTTTTTAGAAAAACATTACATACACCAAAGACAAAGAACGGAGTTTTTGAAAACCCATGTTTCATTTTTTTCTCAAAGTTAGACTATGTTTCTTTATTCAATAAACTGTGAATTAACGTTGCGTTGAATTATTCTGTAAATCGCATAGATGCAATTAGAATTAGGTATCTAGGTTTTATAGTCATGATTTTCAAATACACATCGGTAAATAGTTTATATTGAGTCTACAAGTGTTATCTAAATGAGTTTTTATACACATCACTTGTTTAATATTTGCAATGTGTACTTGGTTTTGGTGTTTTTGTTCTACGCATGTGATCATATGTCTCCTGTATGTAGGACAGTGATCACTTACTATACCGTAATGTTTTTTTGGGGAATTTTCTCTGCATGAAGCCTTGGCAATGATAGATTTACAAGCAGATACTATAACCCTGTTTCCGCCCAGTAATGCTTGTGGTTATATCACCGATGAAGATTCTAGAGAGGAAAACTACATCGACATAAATAAATGTACCTGCTTCACAAATACAAAGTGAATGTGAATGTGAATCAGAAAAAACAAACAAACAAACAAATATCAAAGGATATGAAAAACATAAAAGGAGTTCATCAATCAATCAATACATTTTTTCCGTTAAAAAATGTGGTGTTTACAATCCAAAAAGCAACTGGGTCTCTAACGAAGTGAGCAGAGCATCTAGCGAAAATTTGAAAAATCTCTTTACTCTAAAAAACTCTTATCCACAAAATGGAATCCCACAAAAATGGCTTGGGGGGTGACAAATAGTATAACACACTCTTCTGCAACTATGAAAAATATTTACTTAATACATGAAAGTGAGGTTGTGAATGATCCTCAGAAAATATCCTGCCTTTTTAATGATTTTTTCAACACTACCCCTAAGAAGATAATTGGGGAGATTAAAAATAATAACCCATCAATAATCACCCATCAATATCTTACTAATGTTTATAACTCTATAATTCTTGAGCCTTTATAGATAATGAGTTGTTATCTCTCCTAACGAATAAACTTAAGAATAAAAGTTCTTCTGGACCCGATGAAATTCCATTTTTCTTGATCAGAAAAAGCTTGCAATACATTATTTATCCTTTGACTTACTTAATTAATCTATAATTTAGTACAGGAGTGTTTCCCGAAAAATTGAAGATCGGAGAAGTTGTACCTGTCCACAAAAAATCGGATCCATATCTTTAAGAGAACTATAGACCCATCATTGTTCCATCTAGTTTCTCAAAAATGTTTGAATATGCATACCTACATCGTTTACTACATTTCATTGAGAGGCATAACATTATCTCCCCGATTCAACATGGTTTTCGATCCAATATGTCCACTATTACTGCTGTGACAGCTTTTTACTCAAAAATTTTGGAGTACATCAAGGCTGGTGAATGCCCTGCTGGAATATTTTGCTGCTGTGACAGCTTTTTACTCAAAAATTTTGGAGTACATCAAGGCTGGTGAATGCCCTGCTGGAATATTTTGTGATCTCAGTAGGGCATTTGACTGCGTCGACCTCACGATATTATTAAACTATATTCATATGGAATAAGAGGAAATGCCCTAGACTGGATAGTCTTTCACCAGAAACAGGAGTCAATTTGTTTCGGTGAATCATAGATCTGAAAAGAGTTATCATAAATGTGTTTCAAATACACACGTTTTGACCATTGGAGTACCTCAAGGATCAGTGTTGGGACCGCTATTATTTATATTATATTGTAATGATGTTGGAACCGCGGTTGTTGAGAATACGTGCGTTATGTATGCATATGACACATCACTTCTAATTTCGGACAAAGACGACCCAATTTTGAAAGAAAATTGTAACACGGTGTCAAATCATTTGGTTTCATGGTGTGCTACCAACTCATTACATTTCAATTTTCGAAAATCTTTATTAGTACGGTTTCATCACAGGCAGAAAATCTGTTCAAGTCTAGAAATTAAAATTAATGAGAATGAAAACATACTTTCTTTATCCGATGAATGTATATTTTTGGGACTCACGCTAGATAATTGTCTGAACTGGAAGAGTCATTGCAATAAACTGATATCGAAACTAGGTTCTGTTTCGTATCTGATAGAATCTAGAATCAGATATGGCATTTGTCTTTGGGGAAGCTCTTCATTGGCTCCAAATGTATTTATTCCCAAAAAAAAATTATACGGATTATAGCAGGCGTTAATCAGAGAACCTCCTGCAAAGATGACAATCTTTCAAGTATGTTTGATTTAATTTTAAGTATTATTTTATGTATATGTACAAATGATATTTGACCTATCCTATAACTTTGTAAGTTCTACAGGATAAAGTGATTTCACTTGAATATGTGAGAGATGTTCAGAGCAATAATGATATTTTTGAAGAGTCCCAAAGTGATATTGTTACCGAATGTACCCCTTCACAATTGTTTTCACTTTTCTTAGATGAAACAATTCTTGAAAAAATCACCGACGAAACAAATCGTTATGCATCACAGAAAAAGATATCTAAGCGGGTAGAATTTAGCGAAGTGGAATGTTCCATTGGAGTCCTTCTTTTGAGTGACTACGAGCACAAGATACAAATAATGCTTTAGTTTCCCAAGCAATATTTAGAAATAAATTGGTTTACCAAAGTCAGACCTCTTTTCACATATTTGAAGGAGAAGTTTCTTGAGCATGCTTACATCGAAGAAGACCATAGCATTGATGAAGACAAGGCTGTAAACAATATATCAAGTTATAGGTCGGAACCACTCGTCAGGGATATATAAATGGGTTTGAACCCTATCAAAGTGCTGCAACCAATATCTGCAGAATATATAACGAATTGGGTGTTGGAACTTTGGTAGTACTTGAATATGCTTATACTATTCAGTCAAATAAATAGTCAATAAAATTAGTGATCAGAACATTATATTTGCTGAGTGGAACGATAATAATATTGTGACATTTTCTTTCAATGTAGTTAGAGTAGGTAAACACGTTACATACCGTTTGACGATACTCACAAAAAGAAAAGTAGTATATTCAAGTTGATCAGTCTCATGTCAAAATGTACAATGAAAGTATTGGCAGAGTTTATCGATAAGATCAAAACATAAGTATATAACGCACTTCTGTAAGAGGTAAAAAGTGGTACTTCCCATTTGTTACCCATTGCGCAGATATGGCACTAAACAATGCTTGACAAT
>WOGN01006972.1:0-12116 GCA_015342105.1 Leptinotarsa texana | reverse complement strand
ATAGTATCAACAGACTTTGGAGCATTATAAACAGCTAATGAAGTTTGCAATCCACTATCAAATAATCTTTGAACCGGGCAGTTTTCTTCTTCAAGTTCATCCAAATTAGATAGTTTCTCGAATTTTCTTAAAAACGTTTTTTTTTTCCTTTTTTTTTTAAGAGCGCAGAAGTCGTATTACAGCCGCTTGAAGCGTGAAGAAACAAAATGTGTTTTTTAGAACTTGAATATTTGTCAAAACTCTTAGAGAAGTATATTTCCGTTTTCACATTTGCTTCGCCAACTTAAAGAAAATAGGGGCGTGGCAGGCAGGTATAAATTTGAAAGTTATAAAAGAATTTCAGAGTTTAGACATTTTAAAAAAGATTTACTAAATTATTTTCTACCTAAAATGCAATTTCTGTAAAAAACAATACAATTTAAATGTAATTATAGTATACCTCTCAATGACTTCTTGAAATACAGGCATAAATTGCATTATTGAATTCATAGATCGGTCTATTATTGAAAAAAATATTTAAATATAATGTATTTGTTGATAAAAAATTAAAATTATTAATGAATATTCATTAAGTAATAATTCATAAACTTTAAACGAGCTGATTTCGAACGGGACAACCAGTTGATTTCAAATAATCTTCAATTTGCGCTCGCGCTGCCCTCTATCTCAAAAACAATTTAACGTATGGAAAAATGTAAAATGTTTGAAACAAAAGTTGTAGAGAATGTAATTTTCTACAATATTGATGATGAGTTCAATTAGCATAAAACCAATTGGAAACGAGATATTGACAAAATACGTGCAAAAAACGTATTTTGAATTTTGACCCACAATTTTTGAAGTTGTGGCCGTCGAATCATATGTGAATTTTGAGAATACTTTTATGATGCCGAAATATAAAGTATACACAAATTTACAGCTGGGTATGTCAACTTTCCGAAATATAGGCCTAAATAGACCTAAACTATATGAGTATTTTGCGTGATCGGCGATTTTCTGCTGTAGATGAAAATGAATAAAAAAATTTGCATAAAAAATGTATGAAAAGTGAAATTCAGTATTCAAAAACACTTGAAATGTCTACAGTGGCATCCGGTGACTGTACTTACTCTAAGTCAGAAAAATGTTTACAAGTGGAACAAGGTTTTCACAGAAGGTCGAGCAGCACAAGCGATGAAAATACTGGGAAAGGGAAAAAATTGTTATGGATAATTATCGAATCACTATTAAAGAAGTTTCTGAGGATGCCGGCATCCTCATGGCTCATACCATGCAATTTGTTTGATTAATTTTGTACATGAAGTGTGTGGCAACGAAGTTCGTTAATGAATTTTGTCCAAAAAAGCCATCTCATGAACATCGCTCATGAATTGTTAAATGACGTCAACGGCAAACAAGATTTGTTCGAAAAGGTCATAACTGCCATGAAAAAAATTCATGATTCTTGCACCTGGTTACTCTTCAATGCCCGTTAGTAATTTTTTGACCAAAAACAACACCGTAATCATATCTCAGCCACAATATTCACCAGATTTGATCCTCTTATCCCAAAACTGAAGGAATCCATAAGAAGATGACATTTTCGGACGATTGAGACATACCAAAAAGTGCTTATTAGAACTGCTTCGGGGGTTGAAAAAACGCTGGAAAGTGTTTTATATCTGAGAAGGACTACTTTGAAGCAGACATAATAAAAGTGATGAATGAACAAATATTTTATGTAGAAATGAAAATTTGCCTTATTTTTTGAACATACCTCGTACACTTCATTTTGATATATTCCACTGAACTATATATAAATCCCTGTGATCATTCAAAAAACGCAGTTCAACAAACGGTTGCAGTCTAGAAAGAGATAACAATAACATTTTTTCATCAACATGGCCCCAATCGCAGGAAAATATCAACACGTTGAGAATGTGAATTTCCTTGAACTTATGAAGAAAGCAGGTTAGTAGCTGTGATAGAGCCTAAATTATTTCATCGACTTCTTATTTTTTCTTGAATATTTTGAAACTATTGACTATTTTCATTTATCTTGTATGTGTATCAAGCCTCCGTAGTTACCACACATGAACATAATTGTTCTTGAAATGTAATTTGTAATCTATAACTGCTTTGGATATAATAAAAAAAGTTATATTTTTCTAAAATTCATTATTATTTCTTGACTCATCGAAATTTCGATAACATTGTGATAAAGTTGTTTCCTCAATGTTCCAACTGGGAAAAGTGAATATTTCATTTCTACAGATAGAATAAAAAATGGAAGAATACAATTATTGAAAAAATAGGCGAATTCATGTGGTAGCCTTATTTTTTTGATTTATATTATCAGTCGTCAGAAAGTAGATGTTCACCTATTCAAAAAAAGTTGTTGTCCACTCTGGAGATCATAAAATACTACTCTGAAACACTTTTTATGGCAGTCATTTTGAGAACACAATCTGTTATATTTAGATTTGATTAAGGTTGAAGAAAGTCATTTTTTCATGATCAAAGTAATACCCGTTTTTATATCTCATGATAGATTTCAAATAATATCTCATATTTTACGCATACGAATAAGAAACTTATCTGCTTCTCTGGCAACGCTAACTATGAAATTATATTGGAAAAAACTGATGTAATAGAAATAATATTGATTGCTGCTTAAGACTAGGAAGTTCATATGAAGAAACACTATATAATTCATAGTGAGTACACAGAAAAAGTAAGAGCTGTTGAACCATTAGGTACTTCTTCGAAAGTTGTAGTTCGGATATGCAGTTAGTAAGTACCTCGTCCACTAGATGGAGTGATATTTTATTGGTTCGCTCCACCTTAGGAAGAGGAATGAAATACTCTGAAAGAATTCCGATTTTCAATTATGGCATATCATTGACTTTAGGTCGATGATGACCACTTTCTTGCACTGATGAGTGACTAATGAACCCAAAACCAGTGCTCGTTCCACAATTGAAGGTCGACTCTTTCAGTTGTATTGCCAATTGCACATGCAGGATATTTTCTGTGAAGATTCCTGCACTGACGCCTGTCATACATAATCCAACACCCTTCGCGGTATTAGCCAGGGGAGTAGTCGTTTCCAGGCGTCAATCCATTCAACCTACTTTGTAGGTTTATTGTATGAAGTTCATTTCGTCAGATTTAATTCATGAATACTTTATGTTGAAGTGAAATTGACAGAAACTTTCAAGATGGCGACTTGGCACCATCTGAGAAAAAAAATTAAACGGAAAGGGGAGGGTCTTTTGACACATTTTTTTGAAGCACCTGACGAATACTTTACAACTCTAGAATATGAAGTCAATATCTTCACCTACTACAAAACGGCCGAATAATTGATTAATTGCCTGAATACATTGACATTAAACTGCATAATATGATGTAATAAGCTTGAGGTCAGTTCAGAAGATGCTCGAAATGGTTGCCTTGAACTTCTTGACATATGAACACCCTATGCGATATCTCTATTAAAGCAGGTTCAGCTTCGTACACTTTCTGCTTCAAATAGCCCCATAAAAAGTCCAAAGGTGTCAAATCTGGTGAGCGGGCTGGCCATTCTGTAGAAGCTAGACGACCATTTCAATGATTGGGAAATTTAGTATCCAAATAGTTTCTTACTTGTCTGGAGTAATGTGGTGGTGCTCCATCTTGTTGAAATACAATATCCATATCGAATTCATTAGTATTGCTTCGACGATTTCAGTGATGAGAGGTCAACAGTAGTTTCCAGCATGTTCAAATACAGTCCCCCTGTTGAATTTTGATCAATAAATAGAGGTCCTACAATATGGTTTCCCAATAGTCCTGCCCAAAAGATCATTTTTCTGGAGATTGGGTATGTGTTTCGCGGAAAACGAGAGGGATGGTGTCATTCCAATAAGGGCAATTTTGCCTGTCAACATTGCCGTTAAAAAAATGTATATTCGTCACTTAAACTAATGTTTTTGAAATAGGTAGGATGCCTTGCAATTGTTTCCGTCATCATTTCGCAGAATTATGTTCTTCGATCAGGGTCATCTTCAGTTAATTGGTGAACCATTTTAATTTCATATGAAGTAGAAGGAGACACCTCACAATTCGCGACGGAATAAGTAGGCTGTTCAGGAATTACTACCATCTCAGCAATTATTTGCACTCGCTGTTCTTCCGGAATGGACGGATGACTTGGGGGTTCTTTGTTATGTACACTACCGGTAGTTGTGAATTTGGATAAAATTTCCCTGTACAAGTTCTACGTGGGCTAAAAAGTCTCGGGATTCACCTTATTTTTCGAACAGACTCCGTATTCACTTGAAAACCCATTAATTCACAATATTTCGTACGAACCCTCCATAATTCAAACGTGAAACTTGACTTCATTATCAATTACAATCGTATACAATCCTCCTTCAAGAATTGTCTTCATCGCTGAAAAGCAAATAGAAGATGAACGGGAGATAAAACAACTCCTTCAAGGTCTTTTAAGCCCTCATGGCCATCTCGAAACACGTTACTTCGAAATTACTGTCGTAATATTGTTAAGAAATGGGTTTCAAAGTCGCACACCTACAGAAACTGTTAACAGAAAAGGCATTTGGGAAGCTTCGAGAAAGGGAATGGCAGGAGCGGAGACATTTCGCTATCAATTTATTTTCATTTCTCCAGGACCTTATTGTACGAGGATCGTGGAATGGATTTCAAACAGAAAAACTAGTTTCGCTTTTCAGTGTACCTATATGAATGCTAATGTACATTTATAGTACGACAAAACGTAATTGGGTTTGTGTATAAAAATAAACCCGAGAGAAAATTACGTTCCCGATTTGCTTGCTTGCAATTAGCCGGGCACAGAAAACATTAAAATATTGTATTTCACATGAAACGGCTTCGGATTTTTAACTCAAATAGCCCCATTAAGCGGCCAACAGAAGTGAATATATATGTGAACTACTGTAATGGTATCCAAAGTGTCGGAAAAATTTCGAATATAACTTCAAGGAAAATAGTTTAACACAGACTCTCAAAAGCCTCCAGATGTCTAGTGTCATGTACCATACTCGATAATTTCAAATAATTATTCTTTATTCCAGGATTTGGAATTGATAGCAAGTTTGTTTCCAATTGAGCATATAAATATTTTATTAAATTTTTCATTTGAAAATCATGCATGAAAATTTTAATCGCCATTTACTGTTCATTAGTTCGATAGTGAAAATAATGATCATTCACTGAATGGTACGGTTTCACATAATATTTATGATAGAATTATCCTCAAAACATGCCATTCAGAAAATAAAAAACACCTTTATCCCAAAAGAATCCAGTGGGGCAGTTTTTATTTCCATATTTTTGTTGCTGTTCTCTTGTTAATAGTTGATAACAATATTCTCAGCCTACTAATGCAGACTCAAAGTATCTCATAGATATAGTTCGACAAATTTTTATATCTAATTTGAAAAAGTAATACAATTGATGTTTCTATCAATCGTATGAGTTTTTTCAAAATTAATTATCAGGGTAAATTACTTGTTTCACTTTTGATCAAAAATAAAAATCGCTCTTCATGAAAATTATCAAATAATCTTTTGAGATTGCAGATGAAAATTTTGCCATATATGATTATCAGTTTTACATTTCTGAGTCTCGATTTCTTGTTCTATGACCATTCTGTAAAACCCTGCGTGTGGGTAAATAGTAATTACAGAACAATAACAAAATAGAACAATTATGATAATTAAAAACAATATCAAATAAAATAAAATTAGCCTTTATGTTTCACGGTTTTTATATAAATTAAACACTGCAATAGATTAGAAGCAACCTTACATCAGGAAACCTACTTTCATGATAACTATAAAATTATGTCAAATCCATATGTATCATATTCATGGGAAAAAATAAGTTTTACTCATTTTTGGGAAAAGCCAGTTTCTTCACTTCGACTCAAATTCAAAAACATCCTTTACCTAGCCCAAATTTTGACAGTTGGTTCAATATTGAAATTATTCCTAAATAACTTAACGAAATCTAATAGAAGTTGAACAAAAATAATGTTACTCTTTCCTGGCCTTGAAAATAACAGAAAAACGTTTACTCCATTGATGTTTGCGTTTGCTACAAATGAAATTCTTCTACAAAAGGAATTACGCATCTGTGAACCAGTCAATTACATGAAAGATGTAACCTTCCTTCCGCTGTCGCAGAATTGCAGGAAGGAAAATTTGCCAAGTAATTTCGACAGAAATAGACCGTCGTAAAAACCCAATGTTCGCAGTCCAGAAGAACGATTTTTCGATATATTTTAGCAGCATTTACTACTCTAGGGTAGTACAAGTTGCATTGTGTAGTAAATGTATGTTATCAGTATAACAGCGTTGCCTCATACATACACACACACTACACTCCCTGGTTCGATCTCCCCCAAGGGTTTGGCAAATGCTGGAATCAAGAAGTATGGAAAAAGAGGAGTAAAGATCTGCAAAAATATTAACGTTTTCATTTTCATAATTGTCATAAGGCAAAATATATTTTACTTTCATCACTATTTAAGTCTACAGTTTACTGTGAGATTTTCACTGTGAGAAAAAATGTGAATAATGAATCAATAATTCTATTTCACGAAGAGCAATGCATGTAACAATGAGACCGTTTAAAAATCAGATTTTCCGTCAACCAGCTGACGCTCCCCTACAAAATGAAACCCTGAAAAGTTCAAACTTGTGGCGAGCAAAGGATTAACGAGGTCTTATCTTTTAACGTACAATTCTCAGCACGGGTTAGACAAAAGGCAGTGAACATCAATAGTTCGGCCTCGTAGCTCAAACCACCGCTGCACCTGAAGAATGAACAATCACATTGATATCACGCAGCAAGCATGTATGGATAAGACCGAATCTAACACGTTTTATTCCCAGTTTTGAATTATAGACTTAATATTTTTTTAAATATTGATAATTTTTTATTGGTTTTATTTTCGTACGTCATTTCTGTATACATTAAATACTCCACCGTGTGTCTTACAGATAGTTTATCGTCGAAATACATTTTTTTTCATTAGCAATCTACTTTTCTCAGTTTTTTGTTACTCTTGTATTCGGCAATTCTCTATATTCTTAGTTGCTTATAAGGCCATTTGATTTTGGATGGTTTTATGCCAAGGGCTATATTCATAAATGTAGAATAGCAACCAAAAACAGAAAAATAATACAAATATTCATTAATAAAATGGAATTAAAGAGGCCAAAAACATGCAACGAAACTTGCTTGAAATATAGTTATAGAAAGACTAACATTCAAAAGGCATCAACGAAATAAACGGATCAATATTAATGCACTCAGGGTCTTGATGAACCCAATAGTAATATCGTGAAGAAATGAAGAGACTGGGAGCAGGAATTATTTGACTCTACTTTAAGTTCAAGGACATTCAAGAATCACCAGAAATGAAAACTAGTGTGTTAAACACAGATCATCAGTTCCATATATGGATATGGAATTAAAGACTTGTAACAGAACAGCAATCAGGTTACAATAATTACAGAGCTGCTACTGATGGTACACTGTTTCAGAATACATGTGAACGTAACAGTTGTTATAACGGAGACTTCAGCTGCAGACAGTGCTAAAACAAAGCTAGTCATGTTATGTGCCAATGCGAGTATCAAAGAAGCCATTACTTATTCAACAACGCAAATTATGTCCAGGAGAATATGAAAAAACACAGGATCTGTACAAACTAGATCCAGTAGTAAGATTTTTAGAATGTATGAGTCTGTAGATGAGCCTTTGAGGCAACGAAATCTTGGAAGAAGTGGAAAGTTAAAGACTCCCAAACAGGTAAAATATTCCTGAATCAGTGACTTTGTTAATATCGTATTGAAGACCTCGGCAATAAACTACCTATTTGCATCTTTGTTTTCAGATATTACGAAATCGTTTGAACTTTGATACTCTTTCAAAAGCCTATTTCATAATTTCTCATTCAAAATTCGAATATGGATCAGTAATTCATAGCAGTCTACAAAAAAATAGAGGTAGTTGCGGATAGGTATTTGCTATAAATGAAGAAATGTCTTTACCTTCAGCATACATTTATATAAAACTCTTGGAAATCCATAAAACCACACATTTGTTTCTTGGCCATTCCTACATACACATAATGATATTAGAAACTGCAATTACTCCCTCAATCTGGATCTCTGCAATCATCTACCGTGTGACATAAAATATCTCCACTTGAAACCTTCTGTGCCACTGTTTATGTCGTACTAATGAGTTTCTTGTGACTTCTTTCAGAGATTTATTATTTCGATTTTCACAATACTCAGGCCAACACTTTTTATGCTATAGATGTTTATTGCATACCTTATATTTTTTCCATTTATCGTTTTTATATCTATATAATTCTCAATTTCATTTGTTCTACCATCAATCTATTCCACACAATTTTACTGCAAAGGATGTGAAATTAATTCCATCTATTTGGAAATCTTCAATCTTCTTGAAGAATGCATTGACACTCGAAACTTATTGTGTCATACATTCATTAAAAGGTATATCTTGAAAGGATATTTTTGTTGTGGCTCCCTATTACGATAAAACAACCGAGTGATTGACGTGGTGATTTATTTATTGCAAATCTACATTTCTTATATTTCCTGAATTACCCCATCCTCTTTTCCATACTCCTTGAATAATTCCCATCCGGCACAGTGGACATCCATCTCGCTTGGTGTCACATCCCTCTCCGAGTCAAAAAGACCGTATCTTATCACGGCTTGAAACCCTAATCCTTCCCGACTAAAATATGATTAATACGCGTTGTAACCCTCGTTTTCAGAAGGCGATTTCTATCAGCAAACTAGCTCGGGGGTTAACCGCCGTTATATTTATAAATGTTATTCCGATCTCGGTAGCTGATAAATACATCCTAGATTATTAGTTGTTAAGTAATTGAGGCATTGATTGGAAACCAAAAAGTAGCGATATTGTTGAATTTGATTTGTTTTCGAACAATAATTAGTTTGGAGATTGGAATTATTCCATTGCCTACAGTCCTCTATTTCAATTTATAGTTGAAGTGGATCGTTGTAAACTAATGAATATATAAGGTAATTAAAAAATGTTGAGCATTATAAAAGAAACTACCTACTCAGTGAATAATTATTTCAGCAGAGTTTAGATATAAACTATTCAAAAATTTGAAACATTATGAAAGAAATTTTATCAACTCATTTAATAGACATGCTATAAACTAATTACCAATTTTCACATTGGAAAAAATATTCAACTGAGGGGAAAAACATAATTTTATCAGCTCATTCAGTAAATTTTTTGAACTATCAAATATATTGAATATTACTAAAGTTTCTTCCCAACACCAAATCATTATTTTTACACCTCGACACGTGTTTCGATCTATTCTTGAAGATGATCACTTGGTGATCGAAACACGTGTCGAGGTGTAAAAATAACGATTTGGTGTTGGGAAAAAAATCTAGTAATATTCATTACACCAAAGGTTCCAAACAGTACATAATAAGTATCAAATCTATTAATTTCCAGAGGTTCCAAAAGATTGAGTTTCAAATATTTCTCTTCCGAATGTAACACGTCATGTCCTTCTGTTAAAAGGTGGTTTATAAATGCTGTTAAATTGTTAGTCTGTTAAAGTCAACTTATATACTCCTGATCTATTCGACACTGACACTCGAAAATCAATGACAAACGCATTAAACTTGTGATTGTAGAATTTTCCCTCAATAATTTACATATGCATTAGCAACGTTGGACATTTTGAATACAGTGTTAGCTTACTGTATCGATGAAGTAGATATTTCATAAAAATATTTTTTCTGGATAAAATCAATGTTTTCATAAATGGCTTCCTCACTTTCCGCTACCTGAAAAAAAACTGAAATGTAGAACTTTGTTGTTGTGTTGTGTGATGAAAATCCTCAGAGAGGTCTAAAAAATCACAAAGTGTTCCTAAATGCAAATTCAAAGTTTTGACTAAAAATTCCAGTCGCACACTGTTTTTAATCAGAGATTTTGGCAACGCTCTTTATTGTGGAAATCTGAAATATTTTACGTGAAGTTAGCAAACACAGAATTAGCCATTTTATGAACTTCAGTTTCATATATGTGAATCGTATATTTTTAGCTATTTATATTGCTACAAGTTAGATATTGTACCAAGCTTGCTATAGTTTATATAATTTTTGGCCACGAGTGGATACCAATTTATTTACATTGAATCTCTCTAGCTTCAGAACCATCCCGCATTTATGTTCAGTTTTCAAAAAACTGAACATAAATGATAAAAAGCGCAGGGCCTAAAACTGAACGCTGAGGAACTACATGTTACGTTACAACGAAGTCTGATACACTGTCTTGCAACTCAAACGTTTTTTTTCTGCGCTTCGTAAGTACACTGGAGAGCAGTTCGTACTCGATATTATATAAAAGTAAATTTTATATAAATTGGGAAAAAAGTCAAGTCTGCTATTATATTATTAAGTATTACAGAGGAGTTTCCAAAAAATGTCTTAGCCATATGTCAAAATTTTTCGTCTAAAAACCAGTTTTTTCAATTTCCTTCAGATACAGTGGGCTTTTTAGTTTTCAAGGCCCCTATAATCTCCATAAAATTTAGATAACGGATGATGAAAACACAATTTTAAAGACGAGACAGATGGACGGTACAAATGAAATAATTGACGAGAAAAATAAATTTTCCGATTCTGAACATTTTCGGGGTCCGCTATGATTGTAAATACTACTGTTAAACAGCGCTGGATTCAGGAGAGGCCAAGCGTGGCTACTGCCCCAGGTCCCCCACAATGAAGATAAAAAAATATCCAACTTTTGGAGGGTCAGCAGCTTTAACATTTTTTTTTCAAACATTTTTTTGCATTTTTACTAAGGATACTTGCACAAACATAAAATTGTTATCGATATTTCAATTTTTTTTTGATCAAGCATTTCTGTAGCAATATTTTTTTTAATGTGTGATTTGTAATTTGTACTCATGAGTTAAAGAGAAATAAAATAGGAAAAAAATCCGAATGATGGTTAACCCTGCAAGTTACCTCTACTTCTCACTTCTTCGAGCTCAAATTTTTGAAAATTATTTGACGAAATCACTTTAATAGAAATTTTTGAACGACACGTCCATTCTCGCCCGCTTTCCCTTTTTTTGATTTTTTTTATTTTCTTAGCGGGAAGTTATAAAACCATTTTTCAAGGGGCCCATCGTGTTTTCTTTTTCTTATATAAATATATTAGAATTAATTTTGAACAACAATTTTTTATAGCAGAAAAATTAACGGCTTCCACTCCCTCGTTGCTCCGAGGCCTCCAGACTCCCAAATCCGGCCCTGTTCTTAAAGATCGAACTAATATAATAAATGAACACTGTTTCTGAGTTAATAAAATCATAATCAATAATAAGAAATGATATTCAAAAACAACCTTCGCTGTTGCTCTTCGAAACCGCTGATAATACGTGGCTCGTTCTATAAATATGTTGGAGAACAAATTTCCATATCGTAAAGGTCGACCGTTCCAACAACCAATCTAATACCTATTTCCGAACACTAGTTCAATATTTACAATGCCGAGACGCCTACATATGAACTGTTAGTTACAGATGTCGTTTCACATTATAACATTCGACTAGTTTCAATTCCCATCCTTCAGTAAGAAATAATTTATTTTACTAAAATCATTCTCAATTTGCTGTTGAATATTAGATAATTGAAACAATTGTTCTTTTTAGTGAATCTACTGATTTTGTACTCAAATTTGCTTTTCCCAATTCTAACAGACTTTTCACAGTAAAAAGTATTTCTTTAAAAGAAGATCATAGGTTGCTTTGAAATGTTTATCTCTATTGGAAAAACTATTACTTTATGCCAACATCGCCATGTTCCACCAGAAAATCACACTTTTTTCAACAAAGAAATCAAATTTCTTGGCTTTCCAACGACATCATTCGTTTGATTATATCATTGCGAAGATGAACTATTTTGAATCAAGAAAATAAAATATTATCTCAAAATCCACCACCTATTTGAAGGGAAAAATAAACTGTTTCAAATGAAGAGCAATATTTGTTTATAACAAGA
>WOGN01006971.1:0-12116 GCA_015342105.1 Leptinotarsa texana | reverse complement strand
GGCCCTACGATATGACTACCTAATATGCCACACCAGACATTGATTTTTTGAGAGTACTGATACGAGCATTTTTGCGATAAGTTACAAAAAAAGAAGAAAAGCAAGGTGCGTACTTTTCGTTGAACCACTCGATATAAAAACAGATAATAAAAGAATTGAAATCGGAAAATACCCTGAAAAATAAATTATTGAATCCACCGATGTTATCTGATTTCTTCATTAATCGAGTTGCTAAAAGTTCCTAAAAACGGAAAAGATACCTAAGGGTCTAGGAGGCTTCAAAAATCAGCGTGACGTTATTCACAAAAGGATTATCGCTCCTTTCCATCAGATATATTTTATGTAACCGAATGAACATGCAAAATTTTGACTTTGTATAGATGATAGACTAAGGAAAAGACTCAAAACCAACGAATGAAAAAAATATATTCCATCAAACATCACAGAGTCACCCGTCTTCTCATACTGCATTATTCAAACTAACAATTTCCACTGTCAATTAAGAATGGTTCAATAATAACCCCTGAAATCAAATGCGAGTCAAGTAAGAAAACTGACTGGCGCAGAATTGTATTATTTCATTATAAAGCAATTTGGAATCAGTTCTTGTGTTCATAAATTATTCAATAAGTTACAAATAAGGCCGTCATATTGCGAAAAAGATAAATTAATATCAGAAAGTTTCGCTGAGTAAGAATAATGCATCAATATTAGGAGGGCATGCATTATTTAAAAGAGATTTTTGGTTAATACAGACTAGAGATCGTGGAAGCGATTGCATAAACTCGATATATTACAAGCAGATTTTTAAGCGGAGATCCTGCTCGCTTGTGAAGTTGACAAATGATCGTTGCATATTTTTATGTTGATAAAAATAAGAAAGAATCGACCGTGTTGATGGTTTTCCTTAGAAAAACTCATTAGCTTAACGAACAAAAAATGATACGTTTGAAGGTGGTTGACAATGTTTCGTGGTGTATTTCATCAGTTCGTACTTCCATTGCCTAATATAATATACATTGATTTGAAATCCCTGGAAAAATTAAAAAAATTAACCAAAAATAACAATTTTATTAAACAAAAAAACTGAAATTACAAAGAAATAACATACAAACAACAACAAAAAAAAATAAAAATTGAAATAATAATGAAAGCTGAAAATTAAAAAATATTAACAAACATTTAAAAACAAAAATTAAAAGATTTCAAACCAAGTTACGTCACCACGTTTCGATTGTTAGTATCCACGATCGTCTTCGAGTGATGACTTCGAGTTATCACTCACACGACTGCGTTCTAATACAGTTCTCATATTTTACGAGTTGGAGTATAATAATATATCCACATTATACACCGCATAATTTTTGCATTTGAAAGTACGGGTTTGAGTTTTTCTATTACAGCTTGGAGCCATCTAACTTTTCCATTTCTCCCAAGTTTCTGAGAAATATGGCATCTTCGTAGGTCATTGTGTTTTTCTCTCCTATCTTTTCATTACACTTATCACAACAACCTTTTTATTCGTATTAGTTGTAAAGGTACTTTATTAAAAGTGTGTGTGCTTCTGGACACATATTTTGAATAATTTCTTTCATTCAACTAAAAAAGGCCTCCAAAGTATTATTGGTTTACGTTGATTGACTATAATAAAGTATCTACAAATCTCAATCACAATATCGCACCTCGTCACAACTTGAAAATGAAAAAAGTCAACTTCAGATATATTTTATTACAATTCCTTATGTTTAACTAATTGTACTCTTTATAATTTTGACTTACACAAGGATACAACTTATGACAGTACGATTATTTACACAATAACACATGCAGTGCGCATCATAAGGGTTACCCTTCACCCTATTACATTCGTTACCGAACTTTTGTTGGGAAAATTTCCGAAACACGTCGATTTTTTATTTCTACTCTGTACATTTTTGAATGAATAGTTGGCCCCTGATCATACCTTACTGGATAGTAGTGACCCTGTCGAAAAATTTGAATACCATGGGGCGGTGGATGGTAGCTCATTTGAAAAGGGGTTTTATTCTCTATTCGACCGTGTAAAGAATCACAACACAAACAGAAAGGCAACTAACACTAACTTTTTCTGTTATTACAGTAAATATTTAAAATGGTACCCGTTGACCTCCTGGCAAAAATATAGTCTATTTTTAGTTTCAGTCCTGACGCTTTTCAAAGTATCCGCGCACCCAACTCCTGAATAGAGTTACACTGAGTCTAGTAGACTTTGGATTTTATGTAACGACATAGGAAGGAATCTGTAAAATAAGGAGGAGCTCGATCTTGTTGCAGAATAATTTCTATGTCAAATTTGTTGACATAAGCGACCATCAGTATATCTACCTATCACTGTCTCCAGCATTTCCAAATAGAAGGCACCAGTCAGATTTTCCTCGATGAGTAACAGACCTATAATATGGTCACCCAGTATTTCTGGCCAACACATCAACTTTTTGAGGAAACTGGGTATGAGTTTCGCGAAAAAGTCGAGGATTTTCATCGGACCAGTACCTCACATTTTGCATATGCACGTGACCGTTTAATGAAACAGTAGCCTTATCATTAAAACAAATGTGTTTCAAATAGCTGGAATTTTGCAAAATATTGTTAGAGACAATTTCACACTATTCTAGACGGCAGTCTGGAACATCATCCGGTAGTTCATGCACCATTTTTATTTTGTAGGGATGAAATTTATTTTCATCAGAATTCTCTATATCGTCATCTGCAAAACATCACAATTCAAGGCAAAAATTTTATTCAATGATGACGAATTATTCACAAACTCGTTCATAATGTCCACTCGTTTCTCTTCTCCTGTAGTTGATCGCCCAGAACGTGTTTTATTTTGCACACAGAACGCGTTTTATTTTGCACACTGCCGTTGTCATACAATTTTCCACTAACTGTTTAAAATTATATCTATCAATAGGGCGATCTGGAAAGCGTTCATTGAACATTCGTGCAGCCTCATGATAATTGCAATGAGCCTCACCAAAAATCAAAATCGCTTCGCATTTCTTATTTAACGCACGTGGTGCAACCATTGTTTGAAGGTGAATAGCAAGACAACTAACAACTAGAATACAGTGACTCTTACTGTCCGTGATATCAGTTTCTTTTATTGACATTTGTCTTCAAACATCCAAAATCACCTACAAAAACGGGCAGTTGATATCTACACAAATGACAAAAACGTCTCACTTGACGTCTGAGCCAAAACTGAATACCTCTGTTAAGTTCTCAGGTCTGAATATAAATGATAAACTAAATAGGGGAACCCACGTATCTACTCTAATAAAATATATTAACACCAAAGTATTTCAAATACGCTGTATGTATAAGGTTCAGACAACTCCAGTAATGAAAAACTTCTATTTTGCAGAAATTCAGTCGAGACTATTACACGGAATCATAGTATGGGGACAATCATCTGCTGCCAAAAGTCTCGTCTCGTCAGAAAAAGTGCATTCGTACCATGTTTTCGCAAATCCCAAACAGAATCTAGTAGACCTCTCTTTAGAAAGCTACAAGTATCATCCCTTATTTCTGGTTACATATTGGAAACTGCTTGTTACATTTACAAACATAGAAATACTTTGCTCTGTCGTAATGATATTCACGGTAGTTCCACCAGGAATCAGCAATTGCTGAATACTCCTCAAAACAAATTGAATCTAGCGCAAAATGGTGCTCTAAGCATCGGAATGCAAATTTTCAGTAAAATTCCCCAAAACATCACAGATGAGTCTACATATTTCAGATTCAAGAAGTCACTGAAAAAAGTACTAATTGAGGGTACATTCTATACTTTTGAAGAATGTTTCAGTATATAAATCATTGATAGTATTTTCTATCGTAATCTGTGTGTGAAATTGCATATTTTACCGTGATATTTAAATTATAGTGTACTCTGTCTGTACTTGAACTTATCATTTTTTAACATTTAACTTTTTACTCTGTAATTTTGCTTTTTGTAATTGTAATTTTGCTATAATCCAAATTTTTGACATGTCTTATACCACTGGTGATCTTCAGATTAATATTAAATTTGATTTGAATTGAATATTTAATTCTAAGGGTAATTGAGTTAGGTTTTAATTGTCGTTACTTTTAAACAATAAATTGAATTAATGTAGCAAACTTCAATGTCTTTGATGGTTATATAGAGAATAAAACCATCTGTCAAATCAGGTGTCACTCAACACCCCATGCTATTTAAATTTTTCGAAAGGGTTGCTCCCCTTCAGTAGAGGATGAAATTAGGGGTGAACTGTTCATACTCAACTGTACACTATAGTAATCAAAAATCGATGAATCTCAGCGATTTGCCAACAAAAGTCTAGTAACGAGTTTAATAGGGAGTAACATTTATGATGCGTATAATCTAACCCACAAAATAACAGCAATTCACCGACAACACAGTTTACTTCTCTAAACACTTTACAGATAATAAAAATATACCAGACAATCCAAATATTTGTTGTCTATTACATGAACGTGAGCTAATATTCTTTTTTAGGATTGCTGTTTTATTCTTTCTGTGCGCGTCCTAATAGAGTAAATCGGATTTTTGAGCTCCGAAGATATTCGTTGAATGTCAAGATAGTGGTACATTATCAATGAAAATGGGTTGGCGATATCTGTTACAGATACATTCATTGAACATCGAAACATTTTAGATATTTTAGATAAAACTTATTATTTTTCTCTTCACAAATTAAAATATTGTCAACACGATTCCCAACAAACTCACGTGTTGATTTTATTTGTATATTGACTAATATAATCAAACATTAATTTAAAGCGACAAAGGTTATAATGAAATTGTTCGAGAACTTTTTCAACACACATAAAACGCCACATGATTTAGAATTGAATGAAATTCAATTGTCAAATAACGATTGCACTAGAAAATGGAAACTTTTTACATATTTTGCTCGAGAAAGAGTGTATTACCGATTGGAGAGGATGAATTGTGTTCGTCATCGTACTATTTATTTTGTTGCTGAGATGATATTACCATCATCTTGAAAAGAAGAATCAAAATCAAACCAATATGAAACATATTTTTTGAAATCACTTCAAAGAGAAATATTTCAATTTCACAGTTTCATGAAGTAAATACAATATGTATTAACAACTCACCAACACGTATTGAATTGAGTTTTAGTGGTGGTTAAAATACTATTGTAATTTACCAAAACTTGCTCTTTAAAACACCCATAGATATTTTTTCTTAGTTACTTCAGCTGACAATGTTCAGCTTGAAATGGAGATCTGCCTTTTTTAAGGACAAAACATGAGCACTACAGGAAAATCCTCAAGTTGCTCTAGGAGCGGTGCCGGTGCGAAAGTAGCGATCCACATTGGAGTTGAATCGCTGAAGAATAAATCCACGTAAACGCAGTTCTCCAAATGGAACAGTTCTTGAAGTGAAGTTCGAGGTGTACCGAGTTACACCTCGAAGCAACGCTGAAAATAGTTTTTTCAAAACTAAAACCAACAATTTTTTTGCTTTTTGTTCTCTACTGGTTTGAAAGAAAAGTAACATTGCAATGGAATATTTGTCAGAATGTGTAAAAAACTGAAAAAACAATTGTGTTTTCTCATTTTCTGTCAATTTTTCCATACTAACGTTACTTCTTGGGCACCATGTAGAAGTTTCCCATGGAGAAGTAGGAAGCCAAGTTACTTGTATCTCTTGAAAATATTTCCATTTCAATTCATCTGAAGGATATTTTAATCAAAAATTAAAATATTCAATATTAAATTGTTTTCCAGTTGAAAAATAAAATTCAGGAGAAATATATTTATTAAGAAAATAGTTTTTGGTGTCAAACTTCTGCGTCATTAATAAAAAAATGTGTAAAACTTCGAAAGAAACTAAAACATTAATTAATACAATACAAAATCTTCATAAAGATATATAGTATGCACAAAAGTTTCGCATTCAGTTTGGAACTGAAAAATATATCATTCATAGGAATGCTACACAATGTAACATTAGAAAGTATCGATATAAAATGTCATTTATATTAGATAATTTTACATTATTCAAAGTATGTATTTTCATAAACTTAAATAATGTATAACAACATTCTTTTGGGATAACCTACTTTATTTCGAAATTATAACTGAAATGTTATCTATCAATTTTTTTTATATCGCAATTATAGTTTTTATAGTCGAAACCATTGGCACTTTATATATTACTAGTACTAAGTTACTGTTCCAATGTTTTGTCAGAATCAGAATCAAGGCTGTTCAGAATCAACACAGACAGAAAAATTGATAGCCTAAAAACCTTCTATATGAAAAATTACTTGAAAATGTCAAGTTTCATCACGATCGGTTGAGCCATGTAGAAGTTTATCACTTACCAACCAACCAACAAACATCCATTTTTATATAGTAGATGGTCGAGGAAAATATTTCTGGATTTTTTCATCTCATTTGGCAACGATTTGAAATCACTTCATTAAATAAAATAACATTACATTTTAATTATATAAAATGAATTCAGTTGTCTCAAAATGGTTACTACCGAAGTTATAAAACTTTATATTTTCTACAACTTTTGTCTTTATTTTTTTTTCAATATAAAATCTAGTTTCATTGAAAAATTATTGTCATCACTAAAGTTCATCCGATTTCATGCCTCGACCTTGAATCAACTTTTGTGATGTTATCAGTTATTTTCTTTCCGAAAATCATTTAAATTAGGTTATTTTTTAATTATTCTTATTAGGTTTTCGAGTGAAAATTTTGACATGATTTCCAGAGTCACACCAGTTAATAAAATTTGAAAGCTGAGTTTTTTTTCACAGTCACAATGCAAAAGCATTATTCGCACTGTAAATAAAAAATGGTCGGATATATAACATGAACATTTTCTCTGATTCAGCTTTAATCAGTTGACACTGATCCACCCACTCTTGTTCGTAAACTAATGGACAAAAGCCACAGGTGCTGAACAAATATGAACAGGATTGTAAGCGGAATGTTCTGTCAACGATTCCACTACAAACCATACCAATATAATCGTAATTATAGGACCCCCATCTTGTATAATAAGGGCTTGGGTGTATACTATGTATATCCCATTTCACAGCGGGTTTACAATATAAAACAGAAAGGGGTAATTTTTAGTGGGTTCATATAGGGATATCGGTAGTTTACTGAACAATCAGTGCGATGCGAGTTGATATACCTCTTGAAAGTTTTGTGTGTGAAAATAGGTTCACCTGAAGTTTCGACAGAGATTCATCTTATTATGGAAATTTGTCATTATTATTATAGTGGCATTTTATACCACAACTCATATAATAAAAACTCCGTTTTTTTCTCTTCACTATTGAATGCCCACATCCAACATTCAACAAAGTACTCTTACATTATATTGGAGAATAAATATATTCCAATCTGTTAAAAATCCATTATATTGGGGAATAAATATATTCCAATCTATTAAAACTCCATATAATTGAGGTTGTTGATATGTGACGAAATCGACCTATACTTGATGAAAATCCATAACGTATTCAAGAAACAATTATTATGATATTCTTCACTAAATAGTTTTACAAAAACGTAAACTCGTGATTCACAAGTATGTCTTCAGGCATGACCTAAAGACACGCCTGAAGAAGATATTGTATAACAAAACACTTGTTACGTTTTTGTAAAATTATTTAGTGAAAATCTCACAATAAATTGTTTCTTGAATAATATACAAGGTGTCAACTTGGAAAACGAACCAACCTCTATATTTCGGTCCTCATGGAAAATTTGAAAAAACATGTCGAACTTATTTTTTATGAGGACATTTTGTAGGCTAGTTTTTGATTGAATTAGATCAATTCTCTAGCGGGAGCGGAACCAACCCCCAAAATTTTAAATTTAAATAGGGGTTGACTGGTATCTCATTTTGAAAGGCAGCCTCCTTTTCAAAAATACCACATACTTGACCTTTCTTTTCGGTAATTTTGAAGACACGAAGCAAAATAGTGAAAATATTTCGGTATCAAGTGTTTTACAACGGAACAAAAAATTAATGAAAAGTAGGTAATTTATTTTACTGAATGTTCGAAATGTCCATTATTTGACTGATGTATCTCTCAAAAAATCTATTACTTATCCACTGTCCAACTGACAAAATAGTACCATCTTCTTGAAAGTGAATATGATCACTATGCTAAATCCTGTTACCAACCGCATCAATTAGAATAATTAGCTTCCCTAAACTAGTTGTTATTGAAGAGTCTATATTTCTTCAAGAAAATTCAAGTAGAGCTCACCAGTTAAATTAACTTCAATGAATAAAGGTCCATCAATGGTATTTTCAAGAATATAAACCAAAAGTTCACTTTCTCTCGATATTATCTATGATCGTCCCTAAATTTTTTAAAATCCGTTATAGTTTTGTAAAATTCCATTTTCCCGTCACATACGATCGTTTATATTTTGACAAATATTAGAATTAGAAAAACTTTGAACATTTACCTTCATGTAATACAACTTCAGTTTCTTTCAATTCACATAGTAATAGTATGTGTAACTGAAATCATAACACTCCTTTCAAAACACAGAAAAATGAAACCAATGGTGAAAACAGTTATGACCGAGAATCCAGATTGCCCTATCCATTCAGCTCTAATGAGCAAAGTTACTAACATGCAACGGATTGTTAAAGCTTTTTGTAATTGACGCACTTCATCAAAGTCCAGCACATAGTAAGAGCTCCATTTATATCAACTTCGCTCGAGATATCTTGCCTAAACCATGTCCCGAAGTTGTTACGACTTTATTATGGAGACAATTTAACAATTGACCTGCTAGTATTAGGTGAAAGGAAAAATGTTGATGTTTGAGATCAATGTGTGACATTCAAAATCAACCAGGTGTCCACACTTTTCTATACTATATTCCAAACCGAGATTCAGTATATCTACATTATACATAAAAGCACGCGAATATAACTTGTTACCAGGGCCGCAATGAGGACCAAATATTATTGCAATGTAGTTTCAATGTATTCAAGGTAATACTGATTTGCAATACCTTGATACCAACAAAATTGGAAAAACTCACTTTTATCTTCCGAGGTGTAGAAATAACGATTTGGTGTTGGGAAAAAACTCCAGTAATATTCATTAGCTGAATTAGGACAAAACCTAGTATCACCAACTTCATTCTTGAAGGTTGAATGTCTGATCCCGGAAGTGATACTTCCAGAATCCCTTTCCATCTCCTATGGAAACATATACTACCGTATATTCATGTCACAAAATAACATGACAAGCTTTAACTGCAAAAAATCCGACCACTTAACATCTCAATACAAGCACAAATACCCATCCACAACCAGACGAAAACCCGCACAGCATTCAGAATACACTGATTATAGAAACTATACTAGCACCGTCACAACTTTTGCGGGAAAACCCCTTGATGTCTCCTATACCTCTCGTCACACAAAACATAGTTATATCGAAAGTTACCACGTAAACAGATTTACAAAAAATTCCCACATCTCCAATTGAAAGTAATCTCAATAAAAGAAAGTGATATATTCACCGAACCGGAAAGTAGTAAAAATCTAAGCATGAAAGCCACAAATACCGATACTAAACATAATAATACCCGCTAAGGAGTTCACTGAATCACACTCTCCAGCATTCATTCTGAATCATCAACAAATTGCTGCCCTATTTGAAAATGCGTTTGGTTCACACAAATCAGAAATAAGTAGCAAGCTCTGCAAAAGAATTCTGAGGTACATCAACAGTACCTAACACAGGGAGAGATCAACACTTCACAAGATATCATATATTAGTAAATCATACATAATATCTTCAATAGCTCCTTTAACAATTATTCAATGGAATATCTACATCTACCACTTAGAGCTTACCTCGGAAACAAACACAAAACAGTTCACAGCACTGTGGGCAGCAAAAACGTTCTGTCCTGAATTTTCTAGTGCATCGTTTTTCAACTTTTCCTCTTACACATGAGAGGTTCACAGAAGAAAAACGCACAGAAATACAGAAAATAGCAGCCGGTAACGGTTTCTCAAGATAATAATGAAGATAACGTTTAGGTTAGGAATAAATGAAATTTAGACTTTTAAAAACGACGAAAAACAAGATAAATATATCTCAGTTATATACCACTAATACACGAAAAACTTTTTAAATATTTTCAACGAACAGGTATGAAGGTGGTTTGACAGCAGGTCATACCATAGAGCCTTTTAGGAAATCCAAAAGGCAAAGTCGAGAATTCGGAAAAGTCTAGCATTTACGGAATCGAATGCGATGTAAAAATATGATGAACAGACAAAAAAATTCCATTAAAGTAAGATATAAGCAACATTAAATATACCTAAATTATGAAAGACCAGAAAAATCAGCAGTCGCCCATCATAATTTGCAACAAAACCATTCCATAGTTCTGTAAGATTCGTTAGGCATGTTAAAAACAACAGACATCTAGATGCCTATGAGAGTGTAGAAATAAGTAAACATAATAATATTATGAATAACGATGTTGGACCGATACCTAATAGTATACTAGATACCTAATAGTATACTATATAACTTGTTGAAATAATATTTTGATTATTAGATTCAGCTGACTATTACATAGGTACACATTGTAGAATTAAGACTAGTAGATAAGGCAATATTGTGAAATTAATTTAAGACACTTAAGATGCAGGAACCCAGAAGAGGTATTCATGGTATGAATAAGGATAACATTGTTAGTATATTTAGTTTAATCTTCCTCTTGAAGATGATCACTTGGCTATCGAAACACGTGTCGAGGTGTTAAAATATTGGTTTGGTGTTGGGTAAAAACTCCAGTAATATGAATCAGGAATAAAATTTCAAGAACGATAGAGAACACATACCAAAAATTCGAAAGTTTTCAAAAGTAAAACTTCTTTTCACGCCCTTGACTTGGAAAGTAAGCAGAGAATGCGTGACACACAACGGACTCAATATCTCCCAGAGCGTGGGGAAAACTCGTCAATGCCGTAAGAGTACCGTAGATGAAAATATAGTACTCTTTGGGCCGCGTTATGTCGATGAACATAGGCCGAGACCGCATATACTGGACAGGGTGATGGAAAGTGCATTAGGGTCTCAGGCGCCTCGCGGCAGGCCCTGCACCATGTGTCAGGAACCTCTATACCCATCAAGAGACTGCGGTAGACTAACGTGTTGAAGACACCATCCTGGCAAGCCACGATGAACCCCTCAGTTCTCGACTTCAGCCTACTCGACCTGAGAAAAGCGAATGTCAGGCGCTTGGATAACTCAAGGTCTCCAATGTTATTGAAGAAGACCCCATGCATTGGCTTATCCTTGTGTTTCCGCAGAAGTGAGGTGATCTTTGCATATTTTATCTGATCTTTTTGCTGAACCGGTTCCAACTCGGTGACAGAATTGTGGTCAACTCGTTCAGTATCGAAATCTATAACGAGTTTATCAGCTGCTCGGGCAGCTGCCTCAAGAAGAAATGCTCCAATTCCTGCTATCGCATGGTCACGGGCCATGCAGAGAAGGGGGTCCGAACTCCTGACAACTTTACAAGCTGTATCCAGTACCATTCTGTCATGTGGACACTCAAACTCAAATGTTCAAGGCCTCCCTGTTGTCGGAGGAAGTACAACCGTGGAACGGGCGATTTGGGATGCAAACTCCTATAGAGATGCATAATTAATGGGGTCATTACGTCTAGTTGATACAACGTTTCTACTTCACTACTCTAAACGAGTAGAGTAAGATTGAAACGGCAAATCATATTTGTTGCAGCAACTTTGTTCTTCCCCGACAGTTTCGATGACCAGATCTGTTGAAGTTTGTGCTGATACTTGCCACAGAGAGAGTTTTCGAATCTGAACGAGGTGACTACAACTCTGTCACCGAGTTGGAACCCGTTCAGCAAAAAGATCAGATAAAAGCCGCAGATATCACCTTACTTCTGCGGACACACAAGGATAAGCCAATGCATGGGGTCTTCTTTAATAACATTGGAGACCTTGGCTTATCAAAGCGCCTGACGTTCGCTTTTCTCAGGTCGAG
>WOGN01006970.1:0-12116 GCA_015342105.1 Leptinotarsa texana | reverse complement strand
TACTGTGATTCATTTCAATTATTTGTTAGTTATTAATATGCTCAAACTTAGATACTTAAGTTAAGTTTTCTTTGTCATCATTTCTGTCGTTAAGTTTTACCTGGCAAGTAAATAAAACCGAGTAATTATCATTCTGTATTTTCTTCTTCAGCTTATCACAGCAATAGTAACAACAATTAGGTAATCATTGGCTGTCGCGGGACAGATTGATGACAGTAAATCATTCGCTGTCGCTGGCCGGATTGATGACACTGGCGGGCCGGATTTCGCCCGACAATGGAAGTTATTTTCGATTATATTTATAAAAGTCGATTTTCGTTAAAATATTGACAGTTCTCTTCATTCTATCGAGTTGTCAAACCCAACTTCAAAATTTTTCATGATTCAATACAGCTTCATATTTTTTTATTGAGAACACTGAAAAAGTTTATCCTAATCTGTTGGCTAATATCGGCAAAAATGATAACACCAGTTATGATAAAGATGAGTCGTATAATATTCTAAAACGTATATCGCTAACATTTTAATAACTGCGTGATGATCATTTAACTTTTTTATTTCCTCCTTCACAATCTTCAATCCTCAACAGCTTATTCTCACAACAAAATCCTGACATTAGACTCATTCTCTGCATAAACTTGACTTTCGTCAGGCGATAGCGAAAGTGATTCTTCGGAATGTTTGAATAATATGGAGGACTGATGAGAAGTATTTAGTAATTACTCCATGATTAACTAGTCAGGTATATGATGCGAAGTGAGAGGAACAGGAGAATATGTTTCATAGAAGTGTAATCGCTTTGTAATAACAGAGAGCAATAACAAGCGGATATCCGCATAATACTGTTTTATTTGCAAATTTTTGTTAACGAACTCATACCTAAGGTTGTTGTTTTGAATAACACATCTGAATGTAGACAGATCTTTGTTGCGCTGGAATATAAATGTTAACTATGTTCAAATTCTAATAAACTACAAGATTTTATGTATTCAATCCATAGTCAATAATTGAAATGTAATTAAATCACTCTCAAGTCACGTGACAATGTATACCAAACAAAGTACATAACGTCATTTGTAGATAAGGCTACCAGTAATTTACTTGCAACTACTTAGATTTTTTTTCGGTATTTTTTCCAATATTGCTCTAAGAGACTTTACCTCAATCGCCTGAATTCAGTCGAATTTGCTGAAACTAGATTGATGAAAATGTTTTCACAATAAACTTGTCAATTTTGAATACTTGAAAAATAAGTAATGCCAATTTCAATATGAAAATAAACATGTCCAGCTGAGATTACCATTTTCCATGTAGATGAATAGCTTTGAAGGTGTTTTTATTTAAAGTAAACCTCATACCTGTTTAGGAAAATCATGAAAAATATCTCATTAGTTTTATCAGTTTTTGAACATTTAATGAACTTCTCATTTTTAGTGAAATAACACGTTGTTTAGTTGATTTTGATTGTTTCTGATAGAAAATTAAATACAACGCAATGTTGTTTGTTTGAAAACCTTTTTAAGGTTTGTAAGGTTTAAGACATTGAGGCTAAATCTTATTATTTAATTAAATTTGAATCTTATTATTCACAATCGAATTTTGTAAAGTAATTGGAAAATTATCAGGTTTGATGTAATTTAAATCATATTTTTATTTATTTTAATCATTTTGTCACCTATTTCATGAACCAACTGCATTTTATTACAAGTTACAAACATGTTCTATTTGAATAGACCAGTCTAATAAAAATCTCGCAATGAAGTTTACTTGGAGAAAAAAATAATCTTCAATCAAATGAAACATCAATTGTTCACAATACACAATTCATATGATATAGAGACTTATCGTGAAATTTGCCTTTGTAAAAAATCAATTTTATTTTCTTCTATTTAGTAAATATAAATGAAAGTTCGATTTCAAAACACTGTTTTACTATTTATTTTATAAATCATCTCAACTGAATTCTCCTTGATTAAACTGTATTCAATACCCCTCTTGACAACATTTTTTTGATACGCCTCTGCTCGCACCAGAGGTTTTTGATTAGATTAAAATTTTCGGTTTCTGCAACCGAAATAAATTTGCATCTCATTACCCAGAACAGACACCAAAAATAAACTGATCCGATTCGAAGCAAATTCGTGTGGGAAGCTGTTACATGATCGCTGACATTGAGAGAAGCATTTGGAGTTTTTACACCGATAGGTTTTCATAGACGATACACGTGAGGATTGTCGAAGGTAGTTATTAGCTGCTACACAAGGTAGGTGCGCCTGATTTGTTAAAACCAAGGTTCTTAACATTCTATTGTTCGACGAAGGAATCTAATGCTGAGTTAAATTACTAACCATTGTATTACACCTTGTTGTACAGAGGGATTGCGAATTCTGCCTTTTGATGTATTTCGACAGCCATAATGTTGTTTTAACGACAACCTCTTCTCAAATTGGAAGAGTATATTTTTAGGAGAGAATTAAGAATCTTCCAAAGAAAAAGAAGAAAGCAATCAATTTTAAAAAATTTACTTTACAAAGATATAATATCTGGAGAGGACTGATTTTTGGTAAAGGTCAATCGCAGTTTCATAATTTGATTACCTCTAACGAAGATTTGACTCCCTTTTTGACTGAAAAAATTATACAACATATCTCAATTTTTAAATTTAAATTTGTTTGTGTGGCGGTAATTTATAGAATTTCTATTTGGGAAATATGAAAAAAATCTAGATAGAAAATTAGGTAGCTCATTTTTTGCTACTGAGAGAACATTTGAAAAGAAAATTTTTAACCCACCTAATGAAAATATTCTTTGGTATTTCTATTCAAATGTTTAGAATTGAGTATCTTCATTGAGAAAAATTTGAATATCGACTTTCCCGATAACAATAGAATCTGTATTTCAAATCAAAATTTGATCATTCGGGAACAATAATTGGAGTATTCTTGAAATCCTTCATACTTATCGTCAGAATCGTTCTTCTGCATTAATGAATCTGAATTAATATGATACAGAATTTAGTTTGGATATCAGTGACTGGCAGTGATTTTTTCAGTTCAGGCATCGGTCAATTTGGAAACCGAAGAATATTACACAATTAATATAACTGGAAAAATTTGGTATCGAAGAGCCCTCTGACTTGAATGTAATTTCTTTTCATAATTTTTGACGGTAATGAAACCTAATTCATTATGTACTTTCCATATTCAGCTAGAGTCTATGAAAAATGATGTTACATTTATCCGTCAAGCCAACATCAGATATATCTGATATGAAGGAGTATATAAAGGAATTGATATTATGAGCTCTAAATTTTTTAATTTTGTTCACGTAGAACTTTCAGAAAATTTCTGAACTGAACTGGTGAATAGAATTAGATTCAAAATTTTATTCGTTGCTACAGAAACCGAGTTATTCCTTGTGTTGAGAGCGCAATATGTTACTAATTCAATTTCATTCTACACACAAATCCACTTTTACCTATCGCCTGAAGCTGAATTGCGATTTGAAATCGCAGAGAAAGTGAACGTTTCTTATTTAAAACCATCTTAGAACGATTGTCCTTCAAACATGTCAGGAAAGTATTCCTGCTTAGCAGTACGAGTTGATTACTATAATTTAAACGTATGTAATTGTGGATTGACTCTTAGAAATGTCTTTTACGGAACTACTACAAGCTATTTTGAATCTTGGGATTCTAGAAGTGATGCCTGAGAAAAGTTTCACACAGATGATTACATAATTTCAATTTCAAGGTGATGTGTATTGTTTTTTGCTCAAAACATCCAATGTCGCAATTTCTATCAACAATATTTTCAAACTGACCAGAACATTTTTAGAATCATCGCTAACAACATTTCGTTTTAAATTCAAACAATATTTATTTGATACCCAGTGAAGTCATGACTGAATTACAAATAATGCTATCTCTCTTTCCTCTCCTTTTTTCTTTCTTCTCTTTTTTCATTCTACTTTACGCTATAAAATTCTCTTTCTTTTTCTGTTCAGGCCGTGATGGAAGAACAGAAGCAGTATCTGCCCCATTATATATGTCGAAAAATTTTTCTTTTTTGTTTTTGTTAATCATATCTTCATTAAGGGACATGTTTTTAACTGTAATGTGTGGTGGGAAATAAAGCTATTATTATTATTATTACATGCACATCTTCATCGGCAGCAGGAGGTTGCATATCTTAATGAGGATCTAGAAGTGATTTCGAATTGGGGTGGAAGTAACCAGATTCAATTCAGTGCCAAGAAATCGGATATAATAATGTCAGGACACCATTACGTCTAGACACAATCATGTCGCTGGAATTGCAAAGGCTGCTTCTCAAAAGTTTGGAGCACTGATCCGCACCAGAAAACTGTACAAACCTCAGCAACTTTTGCCAGGCAGACAATTGGTTGGATGGAGTATCAGTGGAGTTGACCTTGGACAGCTTGTCATAAGCTGTCCAGGGTCATATAAGAATAATGTGAAAATAAATAACTCGAACAGAATCACTTTACAAAACTTGAGCGCTAGCAACTGAAGGTTAAATACTAAATATTTTAAAATAATAATTTGGATGACAGAGGCCGACTACCGAACAGTCACACTATTGCCTTTTTGCAAAAAAAAACATCTAAAATGATTCCTTCTTACAAAAATTTTGTTTAACTCTGCCTCGTTCGAAATTAAAGAAGGGAGGGCGTATTCACACAGTAAAAAGAAAAATGTAAAATCACATTCAATTTGGTGTAATACACACTTGATGTAAATTTCATTATATAATAAATTATGTGAATATACTCATTGCATTCGTCAATCTTGTCGTAAAATTACGTGAATTGTCATTTATTGTGTTATTTGTATTGAAATTTCAATGATGTGTGAATTTTACTGCATGGAATTACACAAAAAATGTTAATTTACTAATAAAAATTTATTGTAGAGGCTCCAATTTTGTAAAAGTACATTGTGAATGTTCAAATTCCAGAAGTAAGTTCAAGTATGATATATTATCTATTGTTGCATCCTTCACTTCAATTGAACTTGAGTTCCATAATATGTTTTCACAATTTCTGCAGAAAAACGACTATTCAAGATAAATTCTATCATAATTTTTGATTGGCCATTATAAGTAAATCATTATTTTCAGTAGAAATTAATGAATACTGCTTCACAAAAACTTGAACCCAAGACTAATGTCGCATTAAAATATGCGCCATATTTCAAACTGTTTCTCGAGAACGGACAGACTTCATAACTATAATGCAGTTAGACAATAATGACCTGACAACTGGCTATTCATCAAATATATTCATTTCCTCGTCGGTAAATTGACCATTAGATTCGTGCTCCTGCTCTTCAACTAAATACAGTTACAACTGTTACTATTGTTTTGTGGACACACCTAGACATAAATTCCCGGAATGAGCAGCTATTGTAGAAACTCGTGTTTAACGAAGTTTTAAATATGTAAGCAAATCGTAGATTATGAATTTCCATTTTGAGCATCGTGAGGTGTTACCAGTTCGTTTTGATTTTTAGTAAAAAAACGTGTAATAGCGGAATGAAATCTTATCTTTTGTCAACGGTATCTGCTAGTCTATGATTTTTAGCCACGTGTTTTGGTTGGCTTGTTAACTTACTGCGCCATTTTTTTCAATTTTTTTTTTTCAGTATAAAGGTATGTCATACTTTTTTATCAATTTTCAATAATTTCGTGACTATTTGAATCGAATGAAATGTCAATGAGTCAATAATTTTGTTTTCAACTCATCGATATATATATATAATAAATAATCCCTTCACTCTCTAAAACAATCATAAATCAGCTTGATACGTCATAGAGTCATAGTTGCTCCACGTACTCAAAATTGAATCAATAATCGTGATGATATGATTTTATACTATGATTGGAGGATCATTACGAGAAATACAAACCACATTCACATTCATTATTTTGCAATGATGTTCCATGATATGGAATCATATCATTTAGTGAGTTGCCTCATTATTCATTAAATTTATTGCTCATATAACTCGTTGCAACATTCTTCTATTCGCTCCGATGATAGAACTATAGCAGAACCGCTAAAGGAACGGTTTAATATCGAATTTCCTGCTGAGAGTTAACATTCCAATTTTAGAAATCAGAGATTATTCCAAATTACACAGCGTGGCGGGAAAAATATTATAAAAGCTCTATAATAATTAATTATGATTACTTGAGCCGACTCTAGTCACTTTCATTAGGACATATGAGATGCCACAGAAATTATTTGCATAAATGTTTTATTCCTTTAACTTCTTTTTTCCAGATTATGGAACCAAACAAATGATAAAGTATTCTATTCTTATCGGAAACACGAATAAATTAAGTTTGTAACAAACACTTCATATATAATTGAAGCACTGGCAATGATCCTGTAAATTTCCACGTTGCTTTTGAAATAAATGGAAATACATCAACAGCATTCCATTCTGTTTTGTTTATTAAACAATTACCACTGTTCTGAATATCACAATGAATGATTCTAATGCGGTTGTAATGATATTAGTTTCATTCTTTTTTCTCCATCTATCACTTCAGATAAAATCAGCCTCGCCCATCGTGAATACCATATTTTACAATTTACTATTGTGTAATGCACTAGAAAGGATACATGCACAAAAATCGATGAAGCAACAAATTTCGCGTCTCACGAATTCCATGTTCCCCATTCTAAACATAAAAATGGGATTGGACTTTCGTCAACAATAGAGATCTATGGCCAAATTCCAATTAATGTTTCTCTTTGTGAAAAAACAAAGAAACATTGATGGAATTATTACTTTTACTTCGAAAAAATTTTGTAAACAGTTTTAGACTGTTTCAGTTATTCGAAATGTTATTTGATTTGAACGTTCCTCAAAGTAGGAGTTTCTAAAATTTCTCAAACAGATAAAGATATTTCTGTCTTTATGTAGAAGATAGACAAAAACATAATCCCGACATATATGATGCTACAACTAAAAAGACCATTAAAAATACTCAACACAAAAAACACCAATTTTTTAAAGGCTGGAACTATTGTTAAGTGCGACTCTTAAATCTGTGTTATTAAAAGATCCCAATTGATAAACTCCATAGAAAAAGAAAGAAGATGATTATTTTTAATGGAATACATATGTAATAATTCACCAAAAGAACATCTACGAATTTATTTGTTGTAGATTAACTGGTAGAGCCTATTAAACACAGGTTTTCCTTTTTTTTTCAAAAATAAACAGTTCATATATTTTTATGATTTTCATTGTTTCAAAGCAACTAGCAAATAAACTAATCATTTCATGGAAGTGATAAGTGTGGAAATTGAAATTTGAATGCTACAGTTGATGTTTGAAGAAAGTGCTGTGATATAATCAACAACTTTTATTACCACAACAATTTTACCGAAATTAATCCATTTCTTAGGGTCGAATAATCAATTCGAAACGGAGTATTTTTGTGCAGAAACTTCATTCGAGGAATAAATTAATTTATTTGTTTATGCACATAATATTTCATGGAGGTTAATGATTGTCATGCCTGAATGATCGGTAATGAGATGAATAAATTATCTAATGCAAGTATTTAATTATTTTTTCACTGTATTTTCAACAAACTCTTATACAATAAGTTTTGAAAGCAAGACGTATAACAAATCATCAGCAATTTTCCTGAGATTCAGTTGTAGTCGAAATGAAAGATATTGATTTTTCAAGAAAGCCTTTTCATTAACAGTTTTACACAATCTCAAAAACGTATTTCGCTATATAATCGCTTCTTCAGAGGTGTCGTTAGAAGAAAAGACTTGCCTGAATAAGCTATTGCTTATTCAGCTAAAATTAATAACATCATTCAAGATACACCCTGTATTATGTTTCAAAACTAGCTAATGAAAATCTTCTATTCATTCCACGTCCATCTCATGACAAGATGATTCAGGACAACAAAATACCTCTGGTCTGAGTGATCGTTACAAAACAAACATCCATGTGATCGTCACAGTCCAACCATTTTGGTGGAGTGACATCACTGTATTTACAAGACTACCACATTTGCATATCTACTGCGAAATCACTGAATCGCAGTCATACGTGGGAATATTATCGAATCATCTGTTATTGGAAAAGGCGTCGACTTCCTACAGACAACAATCAGCGTCATAACCGGTACATAAATATCCATGTGTTATTTTCTGAAATTTCTTGAAGATGGCTTTCTTTCAGTCACTTTCACGGACTTACTTTCCATCCTCACTGTGTATGGGCAGGAAGCACAAACGACTATTCAAATATCTACATTTATCTATCGACCTCTGAACATATCATCGAAATGTTTGTTCTGAACTAGTCAATAATGAGGTACTTGTTCATTTGTGGATGTTTGAAGAAGAACATCATTAGTGCGAGAAATGAATTGCTGGGAAATGTGTCATCTATTAACACTGTTTATTTGTTGAATGGGGGATTATGTTATCCAGGAATTTTTGCAATAACCACTTTTGGTAACTGTAGAAAAATATTTTCTACAGCTGATATTCAAGAAAAATAAAAAACTATTATATTTTAAAGATGAAGAAAAGAGAATTGAAACTTTCTATGTTTTTATCACTTTTATTCGTAACTAATATTACAATTACAATGGTTGATTACATTAGCCCTTGTATAGCACCCCTGTAGGTGATAATTGAGGTACTTGGTTTGATTAAGCACCTAAATTTTGTTTACTTGTTACAAAACATAGAAAGTTTCAATTCTCTTTTCTTCGTTATGATCTTCTACCACGTAGTAACGCCTACATCCATCGATTTATATTTTAAAGATATTTTCTACTATCTTCCAAATGATTTCGATATATTTCATGGTAAAAGGTGTTCGAGGTTTCCACCAAATCTGAAATCAAATAATTTTTCTTCTTTGCTGTAAATTTTCAAAATACCTGAAAATTATCAGTCCCTTATGTTTTTCTACTGCTCTTTTTGAAATAATTACATCTGATATGTACGATACATGAACTCAATTTATTTCAGAGTTTGTTGCTATGATATCAAATCAGGAACATTTCGTAATGTAGGAAAAAATCGGGAACAGACTTCATCATTGTCAGGTAATGAATAATAAACATTTTGATTAACCTTCGAAATAAACTGGAGTGAAATTTTAAGAATTTCTTTCTTGAAACCATGATGTTTATAATTTGTTTGCAGATTCTTGAAACGAATATAAAACTGCTAATCACTCGGCAAAGTCGATTTCCAACAGTAAAACAGTATTGGATAGATGACTGAAATATTTTCTAAACGCCCCCTTCCTTTTTTAGAAAAATTTTACAGCACTCTGTCGTTTCACATGAAATCTAATCGAAATTTATCATACTAAAATGTGTTTTTGGAAAAGGCCTGAAAGATTGTTCAAAGATATAGAAGTAGAAAGCCAAAAACCGCTCTCTCCTAATAAATCCATTGTCAATGATCAATAGAATGTATTCCAGTCCAAACTATGGCTGAAATTAATAGCAGAAATCAATAGTGGATTCAAAAATTTCTCAGTATGCACCTTTTCTCGATTCCTTAAAAGGAGAGGCCAGAGTGAGAGTGATCTGGTCTTTGCCAATGGTAGGTTGGCTGTGTCAACTTCCCACAAGAGTTTTTAACAACGTGTAGCGAAAAGAATGCGATATCGGATAATATTCTTTTTGAATTGCATTGTTTTCGACCGCCTGAACTGAGAAAAGTGAAGTTGTTTTAATACCTTCAGTAGTCAGTCAGTTGTGTCGAATTGTACTGAAAAATATTGTACATTATGTCAGTGTTATGAAAAAATTAGTAGCATCTTTTTCATATCGCAATAAAAGAAATATCAACATGAACAAGTTGATCTATAAAACATATAATGACTTTTTTCAGATATGTTAAAAGTTGACATTTTTTTCAGAGGTCTATATTCATCATATGATTAATTGACTGGGTGAAATTCAAATTTGTTGAAACATATTTGCTGATTTCATTTACGATCACCATGCCTATGCAAAAAAATAATTATCAGAAAAAATCAATATCATAGACAAATTCAGTACTTGTTGACAACTTAAGACTTTTATATTGATTGGAATGGAGTTTTATAAACATCTGTAAAAGTGATTTTTCAAGGCGGACTTTCCAACTTTTCCTTCATTATATTTGATCTAGGTCTAGATTCAATTACTTTGTAGGTTCTGGAAGTTCCAAAATCCAAAAAAAAAACAGGAAACAATAATTTCTTTACAAAAACTGTCTTTCACAAATATAACACGCTGTATTTCCCGACTTTTGAATTAGTTATATTGCCAGGGCTCGTCACCCGAAGTTATTTTATTCCAATTACATAATTTTGGGCGGAAGTACGGATTTTACAGCATCGAATGGCCGGAGAACGAGATCTAAGTGGATTGAATTAATGTAAAAGTCGTTTTTCACACGGTCGATTCATTTCCTGAGAGTTTACAGGAAATAGTAATCGACGGTACTGGTCAAGACTTGTCGTATTTTAAAGTTACATAACTAAAAAACTACAGCTCTGTATGGGAATTAATACATCGTTGACATTCATTAAAATTCAAACGATCGTCTGATGGAATATTTTCATACTATAAAATGAACTACATGACTGAGCTGACTCTGAAGAACTTTTTTAAATCCTGTTCATTTTGATAATGCATCTGGTGGAGAATGTCATGCTGCTGAATATTATTTATGCAAAGAGCACGTATACGAGTAAAAGAAACAAGCAATTTAAACAATGTGAGTTTCAGTATAAGTTATCACACCTCACTTTAATCTTATGACATCTAATTCTAGAAAATAAGCAGGATGTATGAATATACCTATCGAAACAGCTTAACGTTGCGGAATAAACTTTTCGCAATTCTATCGGGTATTTTTATGATGAAAAACTAGTATTACTTTTTGTTTTATCTCTCATTCATATTTGTCATTATTATTTGAACTTCAATTTTTCATTTTCTCTTCATTGAAATCAATTCTTATTATAATTGTATGCAGAACAACTTCTATGATCTTGAAATTTTTCAATCGTTAATAAACTATGATTTTCTTGGATTTCAGTATTTAATTCAGTACTTTCAGTCTCGGGCCTGACACATAGACGGCGCTAGCCTTATATTATTCACCGCTTTTCAGTTGGAACTGACCTTCAGAAGAAAGCTGTTGAAATTTTGGGATGTACATGGTGTAATATTCATCGACTATCTTGAGGAGGAAAATACTTCCAACAGTGAATATTACATAGGGTTATTGGAGCCAATGAAGCCAATTTTGAACAAAAAATGCGATTTATTATTTAGGCCCAGGACTTTTCAGAGCCCATGTGTTAAAAATAGAGTCGGAAGTTCCACAGGATGGAGTACTTTTATCCTGATAACAGTCCTGTATCAACACACCCATGAAATTACTATCATGCTCAAATGGTCGGTCTCCATCATTAGTTTTCGTTCATCACAAAACAGGCATATAACACCGATGCCGCTGCATATCATACTAATTCGAATTGCACAACTATAAGTAACTGTACCTCGAATATCAATGATTTACATGATGTTGTGTTTAATGTTTTTCCTGAAGTTCAGCAGCTGAACGTCTTTCACGTGAAGGTACACGTTTCGTGGAGAAATTACCCGTGAAATTCATGGTTTATCTCAAGCAGTACTGTTATTAGTACAATACGTAAACTGCAATGTTCAACATCAGAATTTCATAGTTGTAGTTGAGCACTTAAATACATCTGGTCTGATCATGATTCCTCAAATCAAAAGTTTGTAGTGGATATTAAAAGTTTGGACTTTTGTTGTCTAAAATTAAATGTCGAAATAGATTTTTATTTAATCCACTGTGTACTCTGTACATTGGTACTGCTCGGTTTTTTCTAAATTTTGATTTATTAGCCCTTTTCAGCTTATTACTACCGAAGATCACCCGAAGACGATTGTGGATACTAACAATCGAAACATCGTGGCATAACTTGGTTTGAAACCTCTTTAATTTTTTCAATTTGTTTTTCATTTTTGCTAATAATAATTTTTTAATCTTTATTTTCCAGCTTTTATTAA
>WOGN01006969.1:0-12117 GCA_015342105.1 Leptinotarsa texana | reverse complement strand
ATGACTGTACTCTTATTTTCATTACCGTTCCAATTGGGAATGGATAGACTATACCGGTGTGGATACTGAGACCTTGTAGTAACTCTCCAAGTAAGATTTTTGAATCATGACTACAATATGAATGATTTTTTATCAACGTAAACATGCAAGTATGTGTTGGGTAATGAAAATTGATATTTCTAATTTAAAGGTTGAATGAATGATAATGGACAGAAATCATTCGAATGTATGTTCTAGATTTATGGAATTAGAGAATTGAAGACAAATTCGAATACACATCGTTGAAAAAAGTTCCTTATCAGTTCATCTATATTTTCCTTCGTTATAAGCAACCAACAATGGATTCCATATGAATCGAAACAACTGTCAAATAACGCTTCACTGAAAATTATATCTTTTCGCTTCAGTAATAGGTTTATTGATCAATTTCATCAGGGGTGAATTCACTCATTTGAATAGAATTCAAGAATATATTGATGAAAGGCGGAATGAATGAAAAATTGGGCATCACGGTGAACATCTGACAGCTAAATAAAACTCGTAGCTATTTTGTTGTATATCGAGTGACAACTTTGATAAGCACACAGGGTTATCATGTCTGGACTGATAGAGATATCGTGAAGAGACACAAAAGTATTCCAATAAAGAAATACAGTATTTTCGACTACCGACTGAACACTGGGGCTTGAGAGAGTATTTTTCAATTGAATTCCAATTTATAGGAAAATAATTATGTTCTGAATACTAGAAGAGAAATCGGTGTGTGGGCAGTGAGCTGTATTGATTTTTTCATCAATTGGAAACTGACTACGCTTCATTCTCAAAAAAGGCTACATATTCATGATATCAACATTATATACGTTAACTCGGACTGGAATTTCTATGGCAACTGAAAATATATATTTGTAATTTTTTCTGGAGCCTCTGGAGACACCCTACATTTTGTTTTATGGAAAAGAGTAAATTGGCAGATCAAGATCTTCATATGATGTGGTGCTGCAGATTTTTCCGAGTTTTCCTGCAGCTGAAAAAGCTAATGCTCCACTGGAATCAACGAAGTCGTCCCGGAGCGCCAATTAATTTTTAATGTTGTTCTATAATTCCAAGAAATTAAAGATCATCCAATACTCTTTCCATTCGAATGATCCACTGGTTCCTGACCCTACCTCAGATAAAATACAATTATGGAGTGAACGAAATGAAATTTTCCTTCGAAAAACAACTACTTCGATTATTTGGGAGCATCCAATTTGTTGATACTAATTGATATTATTGGATCTGTAACCTACGATGAAATATTTCCAAAGATTGAAGACGAGCATCTTTTGAACTACCAGGTTCCAGTTATCTACTTCATTACCTATGCGCATATCTCGCTCTTCATTTCCTATCTTGATCACTTTCTTCTGCATATTGCAGTGAAACATGACCTCTGTTCCACATATTTTTTTATAACATTTTTGTGGCTTCTTTTTTGGGCAATAATTTCGGTCACAATTAATTTACCCTTTCACTGTGATTTCCAAAAGTAATATAAGTAGGTACAGAGGACACTTTTCTAAAAGAGTGTTCAATCAGCCAGGTACGCCAAATCAAAATCTGAAATTAATTTCAGATCCCATTCATTGGCCAATTCAACAAGATTTGTAAGCAAATCTTATTCATGGCTGAAAACTGAAGAGGTCTGAAAGTCAGATGTAAACATCCAATGCATTAGTAAATAATCTGATAAAAATTATTGGTCACAAACCTGAATGGTTGGATGGAAAAGTTCAGATTTGATTTTTTGTCTGAAACAGAAACGACTGTGCTTTTTCATGTTTTCAAAGTTCACAAGTGAGCAGCAATATTGAAAAAATTATCAACAGAGACACGATGTAGAAATAAAGATAAAAGGAATCATAAATGAATATGAACTCGAGCAAAAAGCCCACGCTGAATGAGAAATTCATTCTAAATCAATTCTGGAAAACAGTTGCCTCATTTTCATTTGGTTCACTCAGTAGGATTCTGGAAGACTCTGATTTGGCTGATGGATATAGCAATTTTTTCTAAAGTGTTTCAAGAACTGAGGGGAGAAAAAGTTAATTCGAAGTGACGTATTATGCGTATCGGAAGGCTACTCAATATGATGATATGTTATCATGATGAGGGAAATCTGAATCGTAGAACTGAAACCTTTGTTGTAGACAGGTCGACGTTTCGGCTCCTGCTTTGGAGCCATTCTCAAAAATCAATTGTACTTACATGACTCGAAGGGACGAGGTCGTAATCTCCCTTGTCCCCAAGTCTCGTTACTAGTGCTATGTGTGCTGTGTTCCACTCTACGTTCGTACTGGTCATTCTGTTGTTCGAAGCCCATATTTATGTCATTGTAGCAGGTAACTGGTTTACCTGACCGTGTACCTGAGTTATTTTCAGGTATCTTGCGTGCAATCAATGTTCTCCATGTTTGTGGTAGTCTCTGAGAATCATCTCGCTTGTTAAGGCAGTTGGGACGTTTTTCAATTTCTATTGCTTCCCGAATTATCCTGGACTGAAGATTTTTTACCGTAGCAATGGTCTTGGTGTTTTAGAAACTTATTGTGTGGCCTGTTTCCTGGTGGTGTTTGAAGAGAGATGATGCTGGATCTGATTTGCGAACCGCTAGTTCATAACGTAAAGACAGTATTCACAGCCAACAACCAAATCTCCACTATGTTAAGAACTCCCAAGAACACGATACCCAATGAAGCACAGGGCATACACGAAATACCATGTTCAAACTGCCCCAGAACCTACATCGGCCAGACCAATAGAAGAATTTCCAACAGTGCCTATGAACATGTGGACCGTAATAATGCTCCACCAATCTCTGAAAAGGACAAAAGAAATTATTGGTGTTGTAGAATATTTATTATGTTTATTATCCACCTTTAAGACTCTATCATATAGAGCACACAAAACTTTCATGAATGCTGTCTTCTACAGATTGCACTACTAGTAGGATTCCTGTAAATCGAAAGAGACGATTTTACGTGATGTGTACAAGTATTTCTAATTATAAAATTGTATTATATATTGTTACATTCACTCACTTGTTACTGAAGAGTATAATCACTTTAGTTATCATGCATTGATATATCTGAATATATTTTCATGTATTTTCAAGCCTTGTATCGTCTATTTGCGCTAGTGGTGAACTTAAGTATTTTCATCTGTCATCAGAAAATAAATAATCGGATGTCGACCTCTAACTTTCAATAAGATGAAGGATATTTTATTTCATGTTCCGACAGCAGATTGGTTAATGTGTGCCGTTCTCATCATCCTTTCCCATTCGGTGCATTCGTTGTTTATTCTATACTACAAACCTTGTATATAGACTAACCTAGTAGGATCATCTTATGGAAATTATATTTGACAGAAAAGTAGACTGTCAATAGATGGCGTTACTGAAAAAGGAGACTCGTGTTTGAATTTCATCTCCCCGCCATCAATAGAGTCGAATATTGCTTGTCATGAAGATTTTTACCTAGAGCATCCTAGGCAGATCCGTATTAGGGTCATTGTGTACGAGTTTACCATATTTATGCAGCATTGTATAAAGATTGGATCAGGTAAATTACTGGGATGTACCGTATGTACTGGATTAACAACTAGATAATGTCCTTTGTGTTCAATTATACTTAGAGAATTAGAATAATTCAGAATTTGGAAATAGTGGCATTTGTTATCAATGTTTCATTTGTGTAGTGTGTATTTTTTGGAGACGCTAAACCCGTTTGTATTTTGGATATATTTGTAAATAGTAAGTATTCTGTCAGTTTCAATTAAAGTTGAACTTATTTTTTTTAAAACTTTGGAAACATCTTATTAAAAAAGTAGTTAAATGATTTTTTTCAGTTGAAATTTGCAATTTCAACAGTTATTGTTATTTTTTCAAATGTCTGGAAATAAGAGTCAATTTTATAATTGTGGTCAAACCGCCAGGACTGGCAAATCTTTGAGGTTATATAGATTTCCAGTGAAGGACCCTCAAAGGTGCAAGCAATGGATATTGCATTCTGGTAAGTTTTTAGCTACACGGTGTAACATAGGTTATAACTATAATTTTAAAGTGTGAATTAGTGTCATATTTTGTTAGTATGGAGGCTTGTGAAAAGCTTTGTAGTATCAATATATAGTTTTACTCTCATTTTGTAGTAGGTAACAAAATGGATACATTTTATAATTGAAAGTTGGACTAGATTTGCACAATTTCAGAAATGCACGGACTCAGAAATTTTAAACTCTGGATGTTATAGTCAAAGACTTCAGGTTTTGCAAGCATTTTAGTAGAATTTTTAAAAGGAACAGTTGTTTTACACAGTAAACATCAAAAATTATGTTTTACAAAAAAGAAATATCTAGTGAAAAATAGAGTACATATTGTTTATTGAAAATTATGCATTATCAGTTATACATTAGATGTTGAATAGGTATACCACATTTCACTTATGGATTATTCATTAGAGACATTCACAAACTGAGTATACATGCAACATATAACGAAAAATCTCTGTTCAGGGTGTGACGAAATTTCGGTATATCTACAGGGCGTTTCAAATTCGATCCTCACCATTGGGATCTCAGTAACTATATGAGAGATACGAAGATGGTTGAATTACGACACATGTTTAAATACATTTCAGATGTCCCAACAATGTTTGTATCGTATTTGTAATTCATTTGTATCATATCTCTTTTTTATTCACTCGTAAAAGCCATTTTTCGGCAAAAATTCAATGACTTGTACAATAACAAAATGTCGTTGAGTTCAAACACATTATAGCGCCTCGTGTCTCATCATTAATGATCCACACAAAACCGTACTTTTCCCTTCAAATATCAAAGTTGCAGTAATACAACCACGTTACAAAAAAGGAAACCCCGAATCATTCGAAAACTACAAACCAATCAGCCTTCTCAACTCATGTTCAAAATTTGTTCAACTCGAGTATGTGTGTACGAGAAAAATATTTTTTGAACGTTTTATGGGTTAAAAGTGGCATAATTAATATAAATGTTGATATCCTGAGGAATGTATTTTGTAGTGGGTGACCAAACACAATATTTAAAAATTGGTTGAACTAGAGAATGTTATCAAAAATCTATTTTCTTGTATGTCGAAAGTTAGGAAAAAAATTTTTTTCTTGAACATGCCTGCCTTTGTAGTGAAATAAATGAATATATTTTATACAATGGCACTTCAATGTGTAAATGGCACCTCCATTTTTCAACTTCATATCTCCCGTAACCCTTTGTATCTATTTGGAGGTGGCTACAGTGTCAACTCACAACGTCAACTTTAATGTTTAATGTCAGTTAAAAACGTCAACATTTTTGACGTTTTGAAAAAAAATATGTTCAGTCTTATATTTTTATGCAAGGTGTTTCCTAACTACGGTACGAAATTTCAGAAGTTGATTCGTTAGATCGTTTTGAGAAAAATATTTCCTATGAAAATATGCCCGGAGTTGCTTCGTTTCTGAGATACCTACAGGGCTTTGAAGTTAAGAAAACGTTATTTGTAAAGTGTTTCAGCGTTAGTACGATAATTCATAAAGGAATCAGTGCTAATTGACAAGTCTGACTTTTACTGATATGACAACACTATTACTATCAGCTGTTCATGATATGCAAAGTGGCTTCAAATTTCAGTTGATTAATCTAAAAAAATAAAAAGCTACAAGTAAGAACTTTTTTTTAAACGACCCTCTGATGTTTCTCACCGAAGTTAAGAAACACCCTGTATATTCACATTATATGAAAACAACAATTTCTTGTAAGTAGAAACTTTTAATTATTATTATATGTAATGGCAGGTTGTCAGATTTTAGTTCAAAGGCTGCAAGAACCTTGCCTGTAGATGCTGTTCCGTAAAAGTTTGTTTCAGACAGTAGCTGTATGGAAAGTAGCCCACCTTCATTAGATGTGGCTTCGGCTTCAAAATTTTATGTAGGCATTATAACAGAAGACTTTTGGAAGACAATATCATTGAGAGTAGCTCTAGTAGCAGTGATTTTACAAGGATTTCAAAATCTACCCATTAATGAATGTATACTAAAAAAAACCTTCACTTGTGAGCAAAAATGCCAAATTGAAGTTAATGCTATCCAGATCAAGAATGAAAATAACTATTTTGAAAACCCAGTTGAACAAATTAATGAAAAAAATCATGAAAGTTCAATTGTCTACTAAGGTTTCATTCAAAGATGCTCCAACAAATTTATCCAAGACATTATTGAATATGCAACTGAGACATACATTTCGTTCACCTTGGACATTATTGAAAAAAAAACAGCAATATCCTTATATCATAAGAGCCCTTCAGCATACAACTATATGAGACAAAAAGGCATAATCCTTCCAGCAATTTCCACAATAAAAAAATGGTTGGGAAATTTCAGATGTGAACCAGGATTCAACAGAAAGGTTTTCACACAATTGTCTTTGAAAGCTGGAACTATGAAACCGCCAGAAAAAGTGTGTTTGCTAATTTTTGACGAAATGGCTCTAAAAAAAGAAAGTAGATTACAATGAGAAAACAGATTTAATCGAAGGACTGGTAGATTTAGGAAATGAACTGGGAAGAAGACCTGTACCGACAAATCTCGCTCTAGTTATCATGATTCGTAGAATTTATTCAAATTGGAAAATGTCCCTTGCATATTTTGTAACTGATGATGGAGTAAATGCAAGAGATCTCCAGGCAATAATCTCAACTTGCTTGAATAAACTCGTATGTGCAAAACTAAATTCAATAGGGCTGGTATGTGATTTATCAAAAGTAAATCAACAGTTTTATAAAAATTTGAATGTGTCACATACAAGACCTTATTTTATACAGGATTAGAAAACATATTTTGCATTTTACAATATGCCACATTTGTTTAAGTGCTTGAGAAATAATTTTTTGAATAATTATTCCATTTTTGAAGATAAACATATAACATTTTCTGATGCCAATAAGGTTTACGAAATCAATAAAAATAAAACTGGTAGATGCCTTTTGAAACTAACTGATAAACATTTTTCTCCAAATGCATTCGAGAAGATGAATGTTAGATTGGCTGTTCAAGTTTTCAGTCATAATGTGTCAGCTGCCATCAAAGTTGCAGTGATAAGTGGGGAACTTGTTTCCTCAACTGCAGAAAACACAGCATTTTTCATAAATACTATTAACAATTTGTTTGATGCACTGAATAGTACTCATTTCAAAAGTGCTAATCCATATAATCGTGTTATATGGGAGAAAAATCCTCAAGTAATGGAAGCACTCGATGCTGGTTATGTTTTATTGCAAAATTTATACAAAATTAATAATTAATTCAAATGTGTAGGCCATCTTCTTTCGATGGATTTTTACAAACCATCAATGCAGTAAAAATGTTTTGCGAAAAACAAAAAAGTATAGGATTCACATTCTTATTTACAGGCAGGTTGATACAGGATCCTCTTGAAAATCAATTTTCAATTTATACACAGAAAGGTGGTTATAATAGAAATCCCACAGTGAAAACGTTTCGGGCAGGATTCAAAATCAGCATTGTGACTAATTTAATAAGACCCTCACTAAGTGCAAATTCTGGATCAAATATTGATCATGATCGAAACATTCTTGATAATGAAAACTTAATAGATTCTGTTGATTCCACAACTGAAGAAAATACTCTTGAGACAATAGACTCAGATGATTCATTAGGTGAAAGTTCAAAAGGAAATCAATCTAAACAATATTGTGCTTTTTTTGAAGAATTTAATTTAGAAAATTGTTCAAGAGTATATTTTGCGGGGTACTTGGTAAGAAAATCTATGAAAAAATTTAACTGTCATTAAATGTTGACGAGTTATCAATTTTTTACAAAAATTATAATCATAACAAAAAAATTCATTCAAGAGACCAACAAATTTGGCGCAAAACTTTGCTATAATTTGTATGACAGTCTAGTGAATCTATTTTTATCGACAAAAATAATTCAAAATTTAAAATCTATCATTTATGCTAGTTTGAAACGAAAACGTCCAAGTTGGATAGACGTGAGTGAGGGTTGTCGTGAACATAGAGAATAAAATATGTTAAATTTGTTATTGAGAACTTTCATACACAAATTTTGTAAAACTATTTCCAATTCAATAAGAACTCGTGTTTGTTTAAAAAATGTTTAATTATCCATATTGCATCATAACTGAGTTCTCTCATCTACCAAAAATGTTGGTTTGTTTTTCTCAACATTCATCAACGGGATATTCTTTTTGAATTATTTGATGCATCCCATGTATTCATCTATTATTCCATTTGAAATTTTTAAATTCGTTGAGCAACCCTTCGGATTTTTTCCAATGAATCTGAAAACATGCTCTTATCTCAAAACTATTCAGTTCAGATTCAATATTGGTATCAGTTATTACCTATAATATAATGATTTTCTGAATATTTTTGATGTTAGTGTGCACATTATGTATTGTATGTCTAGATAAAAAAATTATTGAACAATTGAGTGTTTTATTTATTTTGATTATGGTAACCAATCTCAATTTGTTAAATGTAGACAAAATATATTTTTCCACAACCGCCTAAGAAAGTAATGTCTGTATAGTAGTAATGTCCAAAAACATGCCAACACACGGGCATATATGATTAAATGTACCACGTGGCGTGTGTTAGAAAAGATAACGATCTTCTTGATATATCATCTAGAATACAAGTACAATATAATGTAAATCTCAGAGCTATATTAATGTTACTTCTGTTAATCAACGCAAAAAGTTTTGGAAAAAATAAGGGGAAGCAGAGGTGGTGGAAAAATAGTGTTTGTAAATACATAATGGTGGTATTAAACTGCAGTTTTTACGCAATGCAAGTCCAAAACTCCCATAACTTGCTGGAAAGACTCTTATTATAAGGTTCACCTCCCAAGCTTGTTATATTATAAAAATAATAGTATTATACCAAAACTCAAAAATAGATCAAATACTTATTAACATAAGACATTAAACTACTTTCAAAATATTTTATAACTGAAAGATCTGTTTGGGATTGAATTAATCGGACAATTCAGGCATTTCAATCACTGAATAGCGTTTTTCCACAAACAAAAAACTATACTCTAAAGTTTTTCATTCTTCATATCCGAAGTTTCATAACTTCCATTTTGTCAGTTATATCCTTATAATAGACATACTTTGCTAGCAATAAGTCTCTCGATATGTTGAACATAATTTATAATTCAAAACAAATGTGTGGATTTCTATATTTCCACTCTTATACAATTCGCATCAAATTATCGGAGTCCAGCCCTGCTTCAACTTTGTAATTTTGAATGTAGTGCCTAGGGGTCGTATCTGCAGTCATTAAATTCAATAGGTATACCGTTTTTTGACTAGATGGTGCTCGTCTTTGTGTCAAATAGTAAATACAAATAGTAAATACATTATCCTACTAGGTTAGTCTATATACAATGCTAATATTTATATACTACAGGTAACCATAATTGGGACTACCTCCAAACAATCATAGTATAACAATTTTTAATTGAAGGTAACTCATATACAAACTGAACTGAAAGCTAACGGCAACAATGTTAAATGTTAGAACTAAATTCTTACCGGGGTCACTTTTATTGTCTATGCATCGCCATTGTAGATATTTGAAAAGTAAGATGATTCCATAAAATTTGCCCCCTACTACAAGATAGCTTCTGCATATCGATAGGATGTACGAAAGAATAGGTGAACCAGTTCGTTAAATACTTTGAAACATCGGTAAACTGATTAACACTTCGCAGGTTTATTATATTTGCGTCCTTAAAATGCCATAACTAGTCATTCGGTTGCATATAGAACAAGTAATACGTTGGGAAAGTTAGTCAAAATAATAAAGACAAAACATCCTAATTCGAGAAATCAGGAGTAAGTAAATTGAAAGGTGGAACGTGCCCTAAGGACAAACTGGCAGAACATTTAGGAATCGAATCCAGGGAGATCATACGAGATATGTGAACAAGAAAACAAATTCAACATATTCAAATCATCTTCTAGAAGAAAATCATTTCTTTAATGAAGAGTCCGAAATTTTACACATAGAAAATAAAGGTTTGAAAGTTAATCTTTGGAAGCAATGGAAATAAATAAACTCGAAAATTGAAACATTCTAATTAATGACGAACTGGATTTGAATAGATCACCATTATGGAAGTTGTTTTCTTAAAAACTGAGAAAGAATTACTATTGATGTAGATGTGAGGAATATGCTGCAGTTGATCATAACGGAACAGGTACCTCAAGTGGAGGTTTAGGTAATTATTTGGAGGTAATCTCAATTATGGTTACCTATAGTATATAAATATTAGTGTAAGAAACAACTGAACGTATTCAAATCACTTGAGAAAGCTAGCACACTGTACTAGCGAAACATGTTGCGATATATTTTTCAAATAAACTTTGTGGCGATCAAATCGCCACAAAGTGAAATTACTATAATTTTCATCAAGTAACAGCCGAATCAATCAAAATATTATATAGGGTGTTCATTAAACATGCGGCAAACATTTAACAGACCATTCCTTGAACCATTCGAAGGATATTTTGTTCTTTGATGATTTTTGATATTAGAACGCTTTGTTTCGAAGATACGGAACAGATAAAAATTTCGATAATAACAATTTATTATCAAAAATTACATGTAATGTTTCTCAATCTACAAGAACTGTTGAAAATGATTACCCCCGCTCATATGCAAGGATCCAATCTTCTCCTCATCGACTCTCGACTCTTTTAAAAACACTAGCATCGTTTCTAATTGCGTTACACCCATTGCGTTACACGATTTCTCAAATCTTCCACATCTTCCACTGTAGTTGTTGATGGTACCAACGGAATTGTTAGATTTTTTATTACTTGGTAACTCCAGTATAGTACGCTATACTTCCACTTCAGCTACGTTAATAATTTTAAAATCACCAAAATTGTTATTGTCGAAATTCTTTTTTGCCCCGTATCTTCGAAACGAAGCGCCCTATCAAAATCATCAAAAGACAAAATATCCTTAGAATAGTCCAAGGAATAGTCCTTTAAATTTTGGCGCATGTTTAATAAACACCCTATATACTGATCGATAATGCTCTGTACATCGACGCTGTTACTTTCTTCCAAATATTAATGTTTCTCTTTTTTCAGCTTATTACTATATGTAAGCGATTTCCGGCCAGAAAAATTAACTGATCATTTGGCAATGATAGTATTAATGAACCTGTTCGACGTTATTATATAGTGGTCAGCGGCTGGTGTGAATCACCATAACTTTCTGTAACCGGACGAGAAACGATCACAGCAGAGTCATGTTGTGAAGAAATTGACGAAATGTACCGGAAATTGCGTCAGCAGCAGTTGACACCTGGTCTACAGAAGAGATCCGATTCTGCTCTACGCTCACACGCACGTTTCACAAATTTCCTTCCAAAATTAAACAAATTGAGCGTCGTAGTTCTGCCTCACCCACTATATTCCTTAGACCCCTCGCCAACCGACTACCATTCTTAGTCACAAGATCCTTTTTTTTTGGAATGACCTCTAGCAACTTTTCGAAAAATTTCAAGAGGGGCTCGAAAAAATAGCAAAAATTATAAACTATTTCGTAAAAAAGGAGGGGTTTTGTTTTTCCCAAATATCTCGAAAAGTATTAAAGATATCTGCAATTTGAAAAGAGATCATTGAAGAGGAGGAAATTTCCTAAAAAAAAAAAGCTCCACCGTGCTGAACTTTTTCACCAATGTTTATAATTTTAATTTTTGAAGGCGAAAATAGCGCTAAAAACGGGCTGCTAAAAACGGCACGCGCTGACCGATACGGACCTTTGAACAATAAAAATTATTTCAACACATTAAATATGATTATTAAGAAAAAACAATCATATACCTTCTAGACACTTGAATAATCGAAAATACATGGAAAAAAATTTCCCGTGATTATTTTATTATTTATACTTTAGTTTTCACAAGTTTCAAATCTACATAAAACCCTGATAATTTTTAAACTGAAAACCTCAAATTTTGTTCACTTCTTGGAGCTTTTCTTGAAAGCCATCAAAAAAGATTC
>WOGN01006968.1:0-12117 GCA_015342105.1 Leptinotarsa texana | reverse complement strand
TCCTTAGCTTTACCAGCTCTTTTATCGACAGTCAATAGTGTTTCTGATCTTATCGATTCCCTCCTTCCTTCCATATTCATCAATATCAAAGATGTTTTTATGCTGAAGGTGAATCACTTTAGCATACCGCAACTAATATTGCTCCTCCTTCAGATAAAAAGAAAATACAAAGTGCATCGGACCGACTAAGGTAACAAATAAGTCTCTCTTCGCTTTCTAGACCCCGTCTTAGAACGGCACCAATGCCATACGCAGATGCGTCGGTTTGAAGAATAAAAGAAAAATCATAGTCAGGACACTTCAGAACAGGTGCTGATATTAAACGCTCCTTAATTTTCCGGAAGAACTCCTTGTATGTTCTATTCCAATCAAACTTTTTCCTCTTCCTCAGTAGAGCATTGATCGGAGAAATTACTGTGGCAAAATCAACTATAAACTTTCTGTACCAGGAAAACGTACCGATACCTCTTCTGACGTCTTTAACTGACTGAAAAGAAGGTAGTTGTATCATAACACTTACTTCGGGATCAACGTGTAACCCATTTCTGTCGACCACGTAACCTAAGTACTGCACAGCGGTGATGGTTTCTCGTTTAGCAAAACACATCAAGAAGGAACACTCACTTGAAATCAATAAAACATTTTCTGGTCAGATTCAAGAATAGTTCTCTGTTGGTTGAGATCAGAGACCAAACGTTTTAAGACTTTCGTTGCACATAGAATGGGAGAAATTCAGGAAAATTCTAACATATCTGATTTGCATTGGGTAGCTTCCAGTATGAATGTAGCAAACGAAGCCACCAGAAGCACCAAGAAAACAAATTTGAATATAGAAGATAGTTGGTTTCAGGGTCCAAAGTTCTTGTATCTTAATGAAGAACTCTAGCCAAAATCAGACAAAAATGTATCATGCATTTCTACCGAAGAAATTAAGAAATCAGAGTTAAAGCAAGATTTCATTTTATTGCACACTTCTCAAGTTAAAATTGATTATTTACCTGATTTTACTGAATTTTCAGATTATAACAAGTTGCTTCGAGTTACAGCCTATATGTTTCGATTTATCGGAAACATGAAGAAAAAGGGAAGAGGTTTGGAGTAACAGAAATTCACATGGCAAGAACTTCAGAAAGCGGAGAGAGTTTGGTGCATGAAGGTTCAGGAAAATTGCTTCTCAGTCGAAGTGAAATCATTGAAAAAGACAGACGAGGTACTCAAAAGTAGTAAGTTATTCAAACTATCACCTTGCATTGAAGACGAGGTCATTTGCTTAAGGAGTAGAATTGATTATTCACCTGAACTTTCTTATGAAACAAAACGTCCAATAATTTTGTGCAATTTCCATCATTTTACCAACCTTTTAGTTGCCTATTATCATAGGAAAATGGTCATGCTAGACTACCATTTACATTAAATGAATTAAGGCAGGAAATTTTGAATTTTTCAAGCTAGGAAATTAATCTCAAGAATTTTAAGATTATGTAATTTGTGTGAAATTAAACGTGCAAAACTGCAAATACCGGAAATGGGACAGATTCCAAAAATAAGATCAACAAGACCACCAAGACCATTTAGTTTTGTAGGTATGGATTATTTTGGTCCCATGATGGTTACCATTGGTCGAAGAAGAGAAAAGCGATATGGAGTTATTTTGACGTGCCTGTCGATTCGAGTAATTCATCTCGAATTAGAAGATTCTTTATCCACCGATTCAGCAATCTTGTCAATAAGAAGATTCATTTCGAGAAGAGGGCAGCCCGAAGTTATATGGAGTGACAATGGTACTAATTTAACCTCAGCACATAAGGAATTGAAAGAAGCTATGAAGAATTTGAATGAAGATTTAATAAACAAAAGTTTAGTAGCCCAAGAAATTAATTGGAAATTTATTTCTCCAGCACGTCCTCACTTTGGAGGAGCCTGGGAACGGATGGTAAGGTCCGTAGTCCAAGGCTCCACGACAAGAAGCACTTCAAACTTTACTAGCCCAAGCTGAGCATACTATCAATAGTCGACCTCTCACATATATCTCTTCCAATCAAGAAGATAATGGAAGCCTCACACCTAATCATTTTCTGATAGGATCATCAAGTATTGCCAAGCCACCTATCGTTGTTAATTTTACCAACAAATATGTGAGAAAGCAATGGTACTTTGCACAGCAATTGTCCGAAAGTTTTTGGGGCAGATGAATTCGCGAATATCTGCCAACTCTCATCAAGAGGTTCAAATGGTTTGAAGAGGAAGCCAACCTGAAGAAAAATGACATAGTGGTGGTGATGGATAATAAGCTTCCGAGAAATAACTGACCTGTAGGTAAAATATGGAAGTTTTTCCAGGAAGAGACGGAAGAGTACGAGTTGTGGACGTACAGGTTCAGAGGAGTATTTATCGCAGACCTGTAGCTAAATTATGTCTTTTAGATATAGATAATTAGATAGAGTATTTATGTCTCATCCTTTCGACTAAATACGGGGGGAGAATGTTAAGTTTTGAAATACTCTGTATTAGATATTATTATGTTGTTATGTGAAATTTATATCAAGTTTGGGTTTTTTGTGAATTCACATGGAGATAAGTTGTTGATAACAAGAAAGTGTCAAGCGAAAATAAAAGTCTCTTGAAAAAAGTTAAAAATATCTTTTTTTCACAATTTCACCATCAGAAAAAAAGCTAACCATTGTGCTGGGCTTTCGACCGGATAACTGACTACGTATTTACAGGTAAAAATAAAAATAGGCATCAAACATTCCAGAATCTAAACTAGTGCAATGTGCATTAAAAATTGTAACAACACTGTTGAAGGAATGCCTGTGTGATCGTTCTTTACTGTTTACAAATTTCACCAGTTGATGTTGATATTGTTGTTCGTGTTTTGGTTGGTTTCCGGGTTTTACCGTGGCCTTCTTTGGTTATAATCTTCAAACGTTTTGACTGCAACTGCGACAGTCATCTTCAGTGGCGCGGTCGAAGTACTCTTTTCGACGTGTCTACTGAAACTGAAGCTCTCACGGCATTTCTGCCGTCATTTAAAGTTCTGATTTATTGCACACTTTCTGCAATGGCGGGTTCGCGCTTTTTTATGCTGTGTGCCAGATCTTTGATAGATATGTTCTCTCTTCCTTTCTGTTGAAGTTATTTTGGTGTTTTTGTATTTCTATGGCTTCTAAATACACTCTTGTTGAATAATGATTCGACGTTGCTAGCCTCTAGGTATCTTCGAACAGAATCTTGTGTTCCCCATCGAATAATGCATGTTCAGCGACTCAGACTTCTCGATCTGTCCCAATCGGCAACTCCGCTTGTGCTCGACTAGGCGGGTACCAATATTTCTTTTTATCTGACCGATATAGACTTCACCACAGTTACATGGAATCCTTTGAACTCCCATTGATTTGAGTGAATCTCTGCGGTCTTTTGCTGATATCAGATACTCCGATATTTTCTTAGTTGGTTTGAAGGCGGTGTTAATTTTGTCTTTCTTTAGAATTTTCCCGATTCGATTGCTGACACCTTCTATGTATGACAGATGGACAGTGCCTTGGGGTTGATTATGCCTTCAAGCAAGTAGATTCACAGTTAGGAATCACACATTAAAAGTTAAGACCCCGTTAGTCCTTAGTTCGCACAAGTTTCGACTTCTGTGGGTTGTTGTTCGTGGGGTGCGACAGCTGGTTAACGGAAAAGTAGATTTTAATAAACAGATTTTAGTAAACAGTTGTCACTATGTTAGTATGAAAAAGTGGAATTTTATGATGATTTGTAATTTTATATTTCCAAAATGAAAAAAAATAATATCCCATCAAGATACTCGAATAGAAATGTTCTATTATACGTTTTAATTGTATGTTCAATAAAACCCTCTTGTATCAAAAGTGTGGTATTTTTTGTCAACTTCCACTGATTCAAAATTAATACAAAAAAAATGTTTTCACAATCGACTCAAACATTCAGTGGACATAATACTTATCTTTCAAAAAAGCAATAAAAAACATCTTTCTGAAACAAGCATCTGAAGCCTAATCTTTTTGTTCATGTAATCATCCCATTACCCTTTTACTATTTCTGTCACAATGCCGAATGTTAATATTTTATATGTACAATAATAGAAAAAAACTTTCTGAGATAAGAGTCAAACTCGGCAGTTTCCTCTCAGAAACGTTTCAGTCTTAGTATTTTCTTCATGTACAATGAATATTTTCTGTAATTGATATTTGGATTTCATATGAACTATTATTAAGTATATATGTAATGAAAATATTGCATATATTTTCAGAAATATATAACATTTCACATATTTTGTTTTCATCATCACCCAATTGATTAAATTGTGTCGGTGGAGGGGTAGTCACCGTCTATCGCAAATCTCCTCTTTCCCCGTAAAGCGCGCCACATCGAATTTAGCGACTTTAACACATTCATATTGGTTTGCTGTGTCCATTTTTTACGCCCATAGATAAACCCGAAAATGATTAATAATCTGTTAGATATGACCATGAACGCCTACACACCATGGAAAACAATACTTTTTTTTGAACACTGAGTTTATTCATATGTAACATAGTGAACTTTCAAATTTCGCAATATAGATTTAATGGGTAATAAAATATTGCGAAAATATGTAATTTGAAAAAAGTCCACAGGGATTCGTTGAGTGAATCTTTACTAGATGAATCAGTTTTATTAGGATTGACAACTGGAATTATTTTTTCTGATAATGAATCTATCCGATCATCCAGATCTCATATCTCTGTTAGAATATTTGATTTTCAGTCAGCTCTGTATTGAACTGTTTCAATTAATTTAGTAGTTGTCAATTCTGATAAAATAAAAGTCATTACGCAACTTAATTTTTGTCTTTTGATTACGAACGTATCCAACTATATAAAAATAGTTGAAAAATTGCAACAAAAAGTTCAGAATACCATGTTTTTGCAAACATTCTTTGAATACATTTGACAAATATTCGCCACCATTGTCACTTCGTAAACAACAAATATTTTTCCCGTGAATTAAAAAAAAATATTTGCAAAAACATGGTATTCAACATTAGTTAACCATTCCCGGGACTCTGCAACAAAATGGACGACGCAGCAAGATATATGATGATCGAATCAGGTTTACCTGCAAAATTTTGGGCAGAAGCACTGCTAGGTTAGAAATCGCTGTACAACAATTTCTAACCAGGGAGAAAGCCCAAAATGGAAACCGATGATCTCCATTGATACATCTCATTTGCGAGTGTTTGGATACAGAGCTTGGGCAGTGAACAAAACAAGAACAAGTAAATTCACTCCTAACAGTATAAACTGCATATTTTTGAGCTATCATAGCAATTCCAAGGCGTACAGACTGTGGGATACAAGGAAGGAAAAAATCTTCATTAAATTTGAAGATGACGTTTTTCCAGCGTTGCATAGTAAACCAGATATTCAGGAAAACAAAACAATGGGAGGAGATGAGCTTCGTAATATTAATATGAAGACGAATATTTTTAATTTTGAAACAAATGGAGAAAAATATGTATTCAGTAGAAGTAGCAGTGATCAGGAGGAGATTACTGAAGTAGAAGAAGAACGAATTTTGATCGACAATACACGCCAAACTATAAACATGGGCAACACAAACAACAAAAATGAGAGATAAAATGCAGAAAAAACTATTAAATCGGGCAGAATGTCAAAGAAACCTAATTGGATGTCAGATTACATAGTCGACAAAGAAGCATGTACATCAAAATTTTGTAATGAAGCTAAAAATTCTAGAACGATGGAAGAAAGATACCATGATCCACTGAATCTAACAGAGGCATTAACTGGAAATAACCGATTAAATTGGCAAGATGCTATTGTTCAAGAATTTGATAATCTCATAAGAAATGATACATGAAATTTTGTAAAGAGGACAGACGAAACTAGAACAATCAAGACGAAATGGGTTTTCCAAAAAAAGTATAATGAAAATGAACGGATACAAAAATTTAAGGCAGAGTTGTTGCACTAGCAAATACTCAATGGCTTGGAATTGATTTTGATAGAACATATGCACCAGTTGTTCGGAAGAAAACTATGAGGATGCTATTTGCCATTGCCGCTGAGATGGGTTGGTTGATACATCAAATGGACATCACTGCTGCATATTTATCTGCTGATTTGAAATAAATGATATTCATGGAAATTCCAGAGGGATTCAATAGTGAACAAAATATATTGAAGAGGAAATTTCTATCCAAAGTTTTGAATTATAGAAAAGAAGACGGATTTGTTTAAAAACTGAATAAAAGTGTATATGGATTGCATATGTATATGGATTTAATTGATGACGATGAACCCTTAAATTAGGAAGATACAAAATTTTATCAGAGAGTTATTGAACGTCTTTTATATTTGGTAGTTTCGACAAGACTGGATTTAGCAGTTCCCGCTACATTTATGTGTTAGTTCAATCATAGACCTTCAAAGCACCATTGGAAGGTTATGAAACATATTCTCCAAAATTTAAATGGGACAAGAAACTATGGATAAGAATATTCAAAAACTGGAAAAATTATTATGGAAGCCTATAGTGACGCAGATTGGGGATCAAATGAAACAGACAGAAAGTCCTACAGTGGCTATGTTTTCAAAATTGGAAAAGGAGCTGTGAGTTGGTCCAGCCGCAAGCAACACTGTGTTGCACTAAGTACTGTAAAATCAGAATTTATCACCCTGAGCGAAACAGCCAAAGAACTGATTTTTTTGAAGAAATTGGGTCATGAAATATCCAAGGAACAATTTTTTGGTGATTTTTTCCTATTTTTATCGACAATCAAGGTACGATTAAACTAGCCGAAAACAATATAATTACTGAAATGTCAAAACACAATGATTTGCGTATGTTTCACATCAGATATTTCATAGAAGAAATATCAATAGTTTTGAAATATGTTCCATAATGAGAAAATTTGGCTGATCTACTGACGAAATGTGTTGCTGCAGTCATTTTGGTGGATCATTTGAGAGAATTGGGGATCAAATATCCAGGGGGAGTATTAGAAATAGTTGATTTTTAGTTAGCCATGTATTAAACTGTTTCATTTAATTTTAAGTGTGCCCTGTAGACAGTGCCCTGTAGACAGATGTTGATATTTGTTTTGCAACTTAATTTTTCTCTTTCGATTACGAACGTATTCAACTATATAAAAATAGCTGAACCATTGCTACAAAAAGTTCAACAATCTTTGCTTGGATTCTGATTAATTTGTGAATACATTTTTCCCAAGACTCTTGGTCGGCTGTCTCCAGAGCACATTATAGGCATTTCTTTACTTCACACCGTTTGAATATGGTCTTGTTATTCCTTGTGATGAATCCTTCAAATTGAGACCAAACCAACACTATTAGATTTAATTCACAGTGATAAGACGGCAACCTAAAAACTGACTCCCTTCAGTCATAACTGACGAATTTTGACTCATGACGTTTAGCCAAGTTGAGGAGCTCTGCTTTTAACATAGTTGATTCAAAAGAAATAGCTTTCATTTGTAACCACTCAGTAATATTTGCCTTCCTCCAACACGATGTCGGTAGCTTCTCGACCCGTCTAATGTGGTAACTTGCGTTATCCATTACTACTACGGATCCCTGCGGAAGTTTTACAAGTACGTTTTTAAGCCATTCTTCAAATACTGTGACATTCATTTCTTGGTGCAAATCCCCATTTTTCTTCGATTCAAAGAGCATCAATTCATCTTTCATGAATCCCTCACTGCTACCCATGTGAGCCTATATGAGTGATGACGACGACCTTTTCCAACAGAAATTTTTAAACCAGTGGATCAACCTTCCATGAAGGCTTGTCAACCACTTTTGATGTTCTGCTCTTGCCAAAACTTCGAGACGGAATGATCCTCCTTGACCTATGTTTCATCCAAATAAAAAATAGATTTACCCAGTGTTCTGGTTTTCTTTATTTCTCTTAAACAGTTTGTTCTTCATTCTAGAATCTCCCATTTTGTTCAATGTGGGTATTTCGTTTTTCATGTAAAAAGAGTGTACAGTTCTCCTAATAGAATTCTAGATTTCTTCGTCGATAACCAAGCACTTTCTGCCAGTGGATACTTTCGGCTCCAAAAAGATGTTGTTTTCCTTGAGTTCCTACTTCCTCCTCACTTTTTATTTCGGGCGAGTAATGTATTCTTAAAGAATTATAAACATTCATACAATTGTTTTAGCGTTGAATTGGCGCAGTGGTAGTGCGCCTAACTCACCACCAGAAGGTCGTAAGTTCGATCCCAACCTCGACCAGATATTTTTCTAGAGAGAGTGTATCTAGTTGAAGCTGGGATGATTCTTCAGTGTTACATGGCTGACGGACTGCGAATAGCTATGATGACCCCTAGGTGATTCGGGGAGTAATTAACATTGCCTACCCAGGACACGAGGCTAATGACCAATGTAGTCGATGTTGTAGAGCTTTTTCTTCAACGCGCTCGCGAAGTAAACTGAAGAATATCACGACTTAACCCTCTACCATGGCCTTTAAACTACCAACAAAAAATAATGTAATTTTTTCTTCTATGAAAAAATCCAAGTCGGACAAGAATAAATCTTGTACATTCATTACTTCAATTTGTTGAGAGTAAATGATTTGAATGCAATACGCCTATGGCATTCTCAAGATATGCTCAGACACCTTTCTTGATATGCTTTTTCCTTTTGTGTGACGGTTCGACTTGAACAATCCTTCAGGATTTAACAAAAAAATAATAATTTCTTCCCTAATACCTCTAAAACCCCTGTGGCGTTTTTTTAATTTTGATACATGCAAAGTACCCATAAAAATACAATTTATCTATGGTGACGGTTTTCTTAATGTTCATTACTCATTTGCTTCAGAAGATTGGTTTGAGGCTCAAAAAGTTATATCTGAAGATATAAACCGATTAGTAGAGATATCACATGCGCTTAAGTTGAAAATCAACGCACTCAAGTCTAATGATATTCGGAAAAAACAAACATCACATTAAAATCATTATGAGAATTAAAATTCAAAATGAACAAGTTACTGTTTGTTTACAAGTCATGCAAGGATTTAGGTTTACACTTAGATACAGAACATTCGATTTAGAAAACATATTAACTCTTGTCTTCAAAAGGCTTATTGTTCATTGAAAATGCTTTACCTTCATAGACATGTTCTTTCACAATCACTTAAAAAAACGTTAAGTTATACACTTTATGATGATGTTTGTACAATTAAGGAATTGAAATATTGTTAGATTTTGAAGTATATCGTATCTTTCGTATCGTATCGTATCGTTCTTTGCTGCAAATTTCGAATGTCAGAGATCGTGAAATTAACGAGTTGAAAAAAGGAGATAACGTATATATACCGGGTGTCCCACATTTTATGTGACAGGCAATATCTGGTTTGTTGAAGGAGATACACAAAAATGTTTCGTACGTAACTTGCTGAGTAGGTCAGTGAGGTTATGCTTCCATTGTGGGCTTGGGTGCTATACATGCATGCGCCTGTTAGTAGATCCCAAACGCACAACATTCCATCTTGGGATCCACTGCCAGATGTGGCAGGATTGATCCTGTCAATGAAGAGGCAAGTGATGGGTCCACAGTGTCCATGTAACGTATACAGGGGACTTCCATCATCTAACCTGAACACTTTCAATGTGTGATCTTGGCTTCCAGTCAGAATTTTACTCCCCTCACAGTCCAAACAAGTTATTGGCTGTTGATGAGCTTTGATGGTTTGCAATTTGATGCATCTCAAGTCTTCTTCACTATCAGTCTGAAATATAGTTGAGCTGAAGAATATATTATAAACCTAGTCCGGAGTATTGATTGGGAATGAATGAATAGTAAAAAACATTTTTGAAAACAAGTTCTTTTAATATGCTCAAAAAAAAGAGTTTCAAATTGATTCAAACCCATCAATTTACTACAATATACAATTTATTTGATGTAAACGCTCGTTTTTTTCTATTAATGTAATTGCTATATCGTTTCCTTTTCAGATAACTGGTGAAAAATTCCAAAATAATTATACAGCAAAATTCAAATGTATCCTTTGAATACAAGAAAGTCAAATATTTTTTTTAATTACTGATGATTTTTTATTAATTTACATTGTTTTAGACACACTTTACGTTTCAAATCGTACTATTTTATCATGAAGTTACAATAAGATAATATGTTGCTGAGGAATTACTGAAAGGGAGGCATTTGAAAAAGTCAATTCAAGCAAATTTAACATGACAGAAAACTCCAAAAAATATGTGTGGAACGGACACCTTCAGCTGCATATACCGATAAATGTATTTAAAATCAACTTATGACGATTGAAGAAACGTTATTTTGTGGGGGAATTTATTGATTGCATTGTTAAATTATTTAATTTTATCAATTACCTGTATTGGTAAATCATGGTCTGTTATAGATCCCGCAGAGGCTGTCCTCACATGCATCCTTCTGTAGGCGCAAGTAAAATTCCAGTCTATGGGACGACCTTGATTATAAGTTTGAAGCTGGAGTAACTCTATCGTACCACACAATCGAACAGCTATAACTCGAGACCCAATTATTTTCACATGGCTAATGCTAGACTCAGTGCCATCTTCGAAAATACACTTCAGCTTTGCTGTTGTACCCTCCCAGAACTCCAACCTTCCATCAGCACAACCAATGACAATCAAATTGTCCTGATAATCCATGCACCAAACAGGAGATAACTTATAGCATGAAAAGTTGCTTTGATCGTTATTGATACTCAATCTACCATTCACTGAAGAATTGTTAACATCTCTTTTCCAACCCGATTGAGAATACTCGCTTTTAAAACTAACTTCAGATTCATCATTATCATCGATGCTCTGTCTCTTTTTGTGTATGTTTTCTTCAATACTCGTTCGCTTTGCCGTATCATCTTTGACACAATCATACATATGTCTGAGCCGCACATCAGAATTGTGGTTGAAATAAAAGTCCCTATATGACTTGTTGAAATCATACTTGGAATCTGTGGATGCAGGAATATCACCTATATGATATGAGAAGTCAGTGTTGGTTTTGTTGAGCAATCTAGGAAACGTCAATTTCTCATCTTTCGGAGGTGAACTAGAATCATAGTCAGAAATTCTGTCATCCAACTCAGATGCCAGATCAGGCGGTTTGTTGTCAGTGAAAAAAGACTTGCGGTCTATATTGGCAATCAGCTCACCTGTGTTGTTATCCCATATCTTCAACTGCCCACCTGAAAAAAAAATCCTTCAATTAGTACAAGTAAGAAATCCCTGGATATTTTACTGTGGAGTAAAAATAACGTTCTATTTAATCACCGACAATCAAATGACTTGAGGCCTAACAAAGAGGCAATCAAGAATTCGTTTTCAGGTGGAATATTTCCTGAATATCTAAAAGTTACAGTTAGTGAATTATTATCCAAAGGAAATGACTGTGATTAAGAGCCATTTCTTCACTGACTGGAAACTCTTGCGAAACTTGTGGAAAATTAAGAAAACTGTTATGAATTCTTTTTTTGGTACAAGAGTTGGCTTTAATGTTTCTCCAAACGACTATTTCAGGGCGCTAAGGTTTTTCAAAATTCACTTTTCATTGCTCTAGAATTAGCGGCTGCATTCGAACCGAGAGCACAGCATCGATACCAGTGGATACTTTTGGCTCCAAGAAGCTGTTGTTTTCCTTGTGTTTCTTAAGAATTCTAAAAATTGTCGATCTTTTGACACCGGTCATACTCTCGTATTTTTGCACTACTTCCTCATTGCTTTTACTTTAGAGCAGATATTGTATTCTTAAAGAATTATAAACATTCATAACAATTGTTTTTCATACATATTTAATGCTGACAGTTTCAGATGCTTCACGGTTCCTGAACAACTAGCTTCCATGTTGTATAACTTTTTACTCAACACGCTCTCGAAGTAAACTGAAGAATATCACTAAGACTAAGACCAACCCCTCTACCATGGCCTTTAAACTCCTAACAGAAAATAGTGTAATATTTTCTTCCTATGAAAAAAGCCAAGTTGGTCTTATTGATGGGCGCAGTGTGTCTGTTGATTGTATAATTCAAAGGAATATATATTTATCTAGCTTTAAATAT
>WOGN01006967.1:0-12118 GCA_015342105.1 Leptinotarsa texana | reverse complement strand
GATTGGACATGCAGGTTGTAGTCCTGGATGAATCCTCTAGATTTCTATTCATGTGATTATCTGAACGATCTTTTTTATAAAACTTCTGCAGTGCCTTATACTACAGGCATTCCAGACAATCAATGTCAAATCTATTGCAATCATGTATTTTCTCAGAAATTGAACATTTTGCTAATTCAGTTTCAGGTCGAAATTGTTTATTATTCAGTTTTGGTATTTGACAGTTTTATCGACATTATTGCTTGATCTATGGGCTGATGGCGTTGTACGTAAACTCTTTGATATATCGACATCATTGCTTGATTTATTCGCGGGCAGATGGCGCTGTACTTAACCTCCTTGATATATCGACATTATTTCTTGATCTATTCGCAGGCAGATGGCGCTGTACGTTACTTTCTTGACATAAATCGAACTCACTTTACATGTATTTCCTAATTTGGAAAAAGTATTTTTTTTATTAACACGCGCGCCTGCTGCCTTGGGTTTGGTAGCTGATTTTCAGGCTCCCTCTCCAGAATCGGAAAATATCAATGTTCATTTTTCTAAACAGTATACGGCTGATTAATCCCAAAGTTTAGATGGAATAAATATAGTTCAGAAAGACTAAAAAACACACTTTCAAAGAACATCGAACTGAAATTTAAAAAATATTTTTTAATAAACTTAAAACATTAACGAACGAAAAATACTAGTGGACTCTTTGCGCCATATTTTTTGTATATCAAGCGCCCGTCGCTTTTTTCACAATAATACTAGTATTTTTCGTTCGTCACTGTTTCAAGATTATTTTGAAGAATCTTTTTTTATATGTTCTTTGAAAACGTATCATTTAGTTTTATAGACTATATTTATGTTGTCCATGGATAATTTTCAGAAATGACCTTATTTTCTCAATAACGAAGCTTGATAGAAAGAAAACACATACGACAAAAGAATTGTATTTCTAGTTGCTCAATCTGAAAAAATATAAAACTACAAGTAAATGGCGTTCTTTTTTCTCAATATTGTTGGCTGTGGTACTCAATAAGACGCCACAGGACCTGATAATTGCAATCTTTCAACGGCTAAAGAGGTTCTTCATCATTTCAAATAACTGTAGCAAATTTCAACCAAATCGGTGTAAGGATATTCGTGATATTTTATAAATACCGTTTTCATAAACTTTAACGACCTGTATCTCAGAAATGAAGCACGTTTGCCTTGAAGCCACCTAATAAATCATCCTCTGAAGTTTCGTCCCGTAGTTAGGAAACACTCTGTATACAGAGATTGATCTCGATTATATGGAAATCGGAAAATGTTTTTAATCAAATTGCAAGTAGAATATCAACAGTCCTGCTATTCACTTCTGAAAAAGTAATTGAAAATGTTCTAGATAATTTTACGCTATTTACAAAAAATAATAAAATTTTTAAATTCAACTCTAAATTGGCGAGAAATGGAACTGACAGTTATATGACATTTTTTATCTCGTACGGTTCGGAACATGACTTATAAGACAGCCATTAAATCTGTTGAATCTATTGAAATATATTTTTCTGTTACCTAGCTCTGGTCCCCTATGAATGACAGTTCTCGAAAGTCGAAACTTGCTCGAGCTGAGAATAAACGAAGTCTCACCTGTCAACGTGCGATTACTGTACAACTAGTAAGACTGATAATTGCCCATGACTATCTTCAGAATCTAAATTTTGAAATCTATTTTTTCCTCCATTCAAAGTAACATCACAATACGAATAATTGTATTGTATCCCAAAAAATTTGTTAGGTATATTTATCAGAAACATGCGTTATTCAAACTTTATCGGCAAAACTAAACACCTTTCGCAAAATATTTCTGTCACATCTCATGCCACAATTGCATGTGGCAAGGTAAGGTTGAAATTTGGTACTTATTTGTTGATTTTGAACTAGTTGCCAATAAATTCGATTTTGTTCTCATTATTCTCCTTCTGCTTGCAATTTCGTATTTCAACTTCTTTCTAATCTTGTTTCTAGAGCATAAAATGCCTTTCCATCTGAATATCACCCTTTCTGTCACTTCTCTCTGGAACATAAAAAATCTTATCATATCATTAAATACCCACATACATAGAAAGATCATAGCACAGCACAAAAAGAGCACATAATTCATGATGGTAATGAATCTAATCTGGACTTGATATAAACTGTAACATTTGATAAATAATTGACAAATTTTGATTTTCTAGAAAAATATGGCGAATAAGAAATGCAATGAAAAATCAAAGAAATGGTAGAGAATAAATATGAAATCGTAAAAAAAATACAAAGAATAATATGAATTTAGAAAATAAAAATTGAAATAAAAAACTGGTATTCATATTGATGGTGATAATGCAGTGGAAGGGGTAAAGATCGGCGATGCACAATTTTGAGGTGAGTCTTCAATTATTTTGTTTTTATAAAATATTTTGAGTGTCATCGGATTCTGTTGAATGTAATGCTTGAGGGTCGGTTTGAATCTACTTCATTTTTTAATTTTTTTCAGGTGTGTTGGAAAAAGGTTGTATAGTTTGGGTCCAAAAAAGAAAACTGATCTTGGTGTATGATTTGTTTTAAAGAGCAGAATTTCAATATGCAAGTTTTCGACTGATCTTATCGTTTTGTGAGCAATAAAACAAAATATCTGAAAATTCAAGAACATTCATATGAAACAGTGGTAGCTGTATAAGGATCTAATGTTTAGTATTCCAGTTTCCCTGTATAGCCGTTCCGTTGGGAAACATCTAGTTCTTTTAAATGTAATTTTTATAATTGAGTTTTTGGTTGTTTGTGGGCAATTGATGGCATTATTGAATGCTCCTCCCCACACAACAATACAATACCTGAGAATATATTCTGCCAGGGAATTATATAAAATTATCATATTTTTCCGAGAGAGTATTCCCCTAAGGGTGTAGAATTTGAACATAAGAAGTCTCATGCTTTTTATAACTTCGGAAATATGTTTATTCCACCTCAGGTGTTAGTCAATAACTACGCCCAGATATTTTATGGACGTTGCTTTTTCTATTTTTGGGCAGTTGCATGTCATATTCTTAGTGCAGGTGGGCATGTGTATTATAAGTTTGTTGAAAGGGGGTTCATCGTCAGAGTTTAATGAAAAGCACATAAACTTTGTCATTTTTATATTATTAATCAGTGTAGGAGTAGGGAGGTCTCTTGCAAAACAAATTAGGATAACAAAAATTAAAAAATAATAGAAAGAATATTCTGCAACCACTTTCATTTGTCGCCAACTACTAAGTGTGACATAAAGCTACTGATAAGTTAAACTTTAGAGTGGAACAGCTCCTGGTTAGGATGGAATAACTGCGGAGTTTCTGGTATAATCAATACTTGTATATCTGATGAATTGCCTTCAGGAAACTAGACATACTACATAGGAAAATATTGAAAATAAATGTTTATAAAACCTTTTATTTACCCTACTGTAAAATTATTCTGTATTAGAAAATTTCATGTACATAGTATCATCGAATATCTATACAAAATTAGGCACACACTACCAATATTTGATGATAAGTCTGGCACAAGAACAAACTTCAACAAATATGTCAAAACAAACAAAATCAAAAATTACTGGGCCAGAGATGTATCACACATATAACACTCAAAATTTCCAATTTTCCACCAGAGATGTACAAAATATATTTTCACCTGTAAATTCACATGATTTTTTGAACTCAGTCAAGGGTAAGTGGAATTTTGAAAGAAAATCAGAATATATTCTTCGAATGATGGGATCTACTGCTAGGTGGAAACAGAAATCAGTCCTCAACTAGAGATAGGTATGAATATTCAGAACAAAAAGTTGACTAAATTAACAGGAGAATATATTTTCTAGTCAAAACAAATATCAAAACTGAGTTTGATTGAAAAATTATTTTCATTTCGTTCAGTACATCCCCAATTGAAAATAAGACGAAAAGTTGGAGTATCTACTTTATTCATAGCAAAATTACAGATAGTTTCATTTGGAGAAATTTAATTATTAGTTCCTGAAATGGATTGAACTCGATTTTTTTCTATCGAGGCCCTTCACATCATTTCCACAAGTTGAGAAACGAAGACCCTACAAATGATCACAGTGATCCTGACTAATCAGTTCTGGTTCCTTTGAACGTGCAAGGCGTGATTATTAAAGATTAGTCTACGGAAAAGTTTTTTCAAAATGAATTGGTAATTCCCTCGAGATGATTAAAAATCAAAAGCTCTCATTAGGATAGAAAAACTTACGATGAATTGATGTATTGGGTGTTCCATTGAAGTTGGGTACGCTAATAAGGAAGCTCCAAATCTGTTAATTATTTTTATTTTGAATATTCTATCAAGCGTACCAACATTATGAAAAGTAACGCTTCCCAAGGAACATCAAAATAAATGAAAATGAACAACTTGCGAGTGACATGTTTCCATTTCAAGTAAAGCGATATTCAGCTTATTTCTCTTCCCCATTTCATTATCTCGTCTACTATCCGTATATTCATGAGTTCTGAAATCAAGAGGGCAAATTGTTGCACCAGTCATTTGAATTACAAATATTCTCCACAACACGTTCTCCTTGAACTGGATTTGCGTGCTGGACACTTCTTGTAGCACTAATATCCATAACGAGATTATTCAAATTCGCCCTACAATTCGTCCGATAAGAGGTTTCCTAGACGGCTTTCTATTAGAACTAATCAGTAGTAGGAAAAGTCACGGAAGTTCCCGGTATGATGTACTCATATCGCAGTTGACTGGATATTTTTTTATTGAGAAGATAATCGCATCTATCTGTGACTAGCGACGGATCAGTACAATACTTACAATGATGAAGACTAAAACAATAATTGTGTACACATATTTGACTTTTATCCAATACGTATATCAATTTGAGGTAACCAATTTTGTTTCAGATGTGATGCAATTCCAATTGCGAATTTACCTTCTCTCGATTCCACAAACACAACAATTCCTTTTGAAAAAGACTTTCGAATCTCTTGATACACTACGAGATAATACGTCACTCTACAATATCTGGTTATATTTCTGGCGGAAGAATTTTCGCGATACTGCGACTTATTAGTGGTTTTTAAGACGATATTTTCAGCTGGGGGTTCCATGGAAATAGCGGAGCCTGTTCTGATAGTAAACGTGACGATTCGTCCATTGAAGATGATGCAGTAGCATCATCTATTAGACAATCGACAAAAATAATGTTTCTCGTATGAACTAAGACTGCGAGTGGTATCAGGTAGTCTTGAAGACGTTTGTTCTCTAAAGCATCGAAGACAATGGCTTGATCTTTGGATAAAAATTGTGGTTCAGTAACCACTGAAAAGTGAATCTGAACATTATTCAAGGTTTCTGTGTCGATGGTCATATCCAATCAAATCTCTTGCGACACGAGCAGAGTGCAACAAACAAGATACGGCCCTGGCGCACCACCAGGTTTGCTTTCGACTTAATGTAAAATGCGAACGAACGATAGTCATCTTTATGTCAAACAGGATGGAGCCTTGCTCCCTCACCCTTTGGACTGTTTGGCGCACCACCGAGCTCGTTATTCAGGTTTTTGTCAGCCAGCAAAGCTTGAATATTTCTTACAATATATTCCACGGTAAGCAATAACAATTAGAAAGTCTTGATATCTAATTTATTCACTTACAGCATAGAAATAATAACCATGCTTCGAATCACTCACAAGGAAAGAAAATAAAACAATTGCTGTTTTTCAAACTGTATAGGCGATATAGCTGAAGACCTAAATGTACACTGCTTCCTTATGTTCAATCAGGGTGAACTGTGAATGAATATTGTGAAAGTCAAAATTGATATATATGTAGAAAAAAATGGTCAGGGCAATATACAAGGGATAGACGTGAAATTTCTGGAAAAAAGTACCCTCCAAAAATGAATTTTTATATTTTATGTCAATACTTTAGAAATAATGGCGACGAATTTGTATATGTAAAAAAGGTTATATAAAAAGATATGACTAGGAATATAAATGAATAGTAGAGAATTTTCAAGTAAATGAAGTGGAAATGCTCAGATTTTTGTTGGAGGTCTACATCATCTACAGTGGTGTCGATGACGATGACGTGGATGACGTGAATGATAGAAGTACCATCGGAGCAGCTTCCAACCGAAGGTTGCAGATCAAGCAATGCCTGCTTTTCGGCAGCATAATCACACTCAGTGATGCATCGGCAAAATACCGTGAATAGAATGTTGTCTAGTGCTAGGTGATAGGCCATGGTTGTATCTGAAAAAAAGTATTCAGATAACTATGACTTCGGGTTTCAAATGTTGGGTAGAATTTATTATTCATTTGAGAAGTACTGTCTAGCGGTAACACTGATAAAGAAAGGATTGATCAAGACGAACTTCGGCTATACTGGAGATCACGAGAAGGCATTGCTCCTGATGCCAAGATTTGTTTGGCATTGAATCATTCGTGAAATTTTCAAGAATAGTAACCCCGAGCTTCTACAATCTCTAATTGTGATAATGAAAAATTCATCCTATGATAGGAACTTCACAATGAACAGATTTACCATTCCATTTCTACTTTTTCCTCAAACTGTAGAGATGACGTCGCACCCAGAAAAACTGTGAAGAAGGCGGATTTTTTCAGCGGAGGAATGATGTTGAAGGCTGCGAACAGTGAACTATTTGGTGGCCAAATTCTGATGGCATGTCGTCATGGAGAACTTTTTTCGGTAGTTTGATGACGTCAATTCAATAACTACTGAATCTTCTCCTACTCTGCTCGTTTCATGTTAACTATATTACCGTAACTATAATGTCTTCACATACAGGCAATAAACTGCTTTTGAATAGTGGTGCGTGCTTCTCGTGCCATTGACCTTTGACTTGTTCTATATCACCAAACTTTCTTTCAACAAAACTATGCATAGTGTTGAATCCAATTTGGAAGGCTTTTTGGTGCTCTTGTCCTCTCTAGCATTCGGTTGATGACCTATTCGTTTTGTTAAAATTCATGTCGAATAAAAAATAGAAAAAATAACATTTGTCTAATTTCCACTGATATTTTCATTGGTTACGACTGGTTTAGATTTATTGTACCATTATCAGGTGAACTGAAGCATTTTGAATATGCAATAATGAAGTCAACGCAATTTAGGTAGATTGATGAAACCTCTACCTGAAATAACAAAATTGTTACCTGAATCATGAATACCTTTTCTGAGATACCAAAACGATAATCATTTAACTTCCGTAACGTATCAAAATTACTGAGAATCGACCCAAACTCACTATTTGTGGATTGCTCCAAATATCAATGGATCCTGAACTAGATGCCAAAATTTGGCATTTGTTATTTGGAGCAAAACACAGATAGTGTGTTTGGATCAATACTCAGTAATTTTGATATTTTATGGAAGTTAAATAATAATTACTTTGGTATTTCAGATAAGCTATTGATAATTCAGGTAACGATTTTTTAATTTCGAGTACAGGTTTAAGTGATGTACCTAAATGACAGTAACTATATTATTGTATGTTTCAAGCATTTTTTGTCAAACTGCGTCAGTTCACTTGAGAATGGTTCAGTAAACCAAAACAGGTCGTAACAAATGAAAATTTTAGTAGAAATTAGACAAAAGTTATTTTCTGTATCCTATTTTTGATATAACCACAAGATAAATCATTGGATTATTATCAATATCTGACCTGTATATATTCCAATCGTTATCAAAACTTGTTTCCTTGTTGTGTGAACTAGATTTCTGAACTGGAGATTTTTGCTGATTGATGTATTCATAAGGTTCTTTTATGAAATACTATTTTGAGTCTTGAATGAGGAAAATTATACTTGATTTGGTAGATTTCAAATAATTGAAAATAATTATTCAGAAAAAAGCAGTATGGGTAATTCATTTATTAGTATTACTAGTAACATTAGTAGTACCTACAACAATATAAATGCACATATTTTCCGATAATCCAGTAACTTTCAATTATTAACAGGAGATAATATTCTATCTGCTGTAAGGAAGTATACTTGAACTATAACTGAACGTTATATATGGACCGTAGAAGATTCGTATTCACGTTGAAGATATAAACTTGATCTGTTCTTTGCAAAGTTACAACCGCGAAGTAGTATTTTGATTTGATATTTATTTCGAGGATTACTGTAGATTTTACTCATTAGCAAGTTTTATATTTTGTATATATCATTGCAGAAGTAGAATTTCATTTGATTAGTTATGACAAATTTGTTTTTTGCCATTATACAATTCAATTTCTTATATAACGTACCGATAAATCATGAACGTCGATATTTTCACCCTTATTTATATGATATTGAGTCAACAACAAAGTCATTCAAAAAGTTCCCGTGAAAACTTATGTGGACTGTGTATCCACTAATTTTGCTGAAGCCTTTGATGAGGTGGATCATGGCAAATTATTGGCAAAGTTACAACACTTGCAACTATCCAGTTACCTATTTGTACCATATCTGAAGACAATACAGCATGTCATCAACGGAGAAAGTAGTCTCTGAAATATTTAGGTCGAGATCAGGGGTGCTTTAATGTTTGAACATAAGCCCGTTATATATTTTATCGATAATCTTTCCAAAGAAATATCATCTGACTTCTAATTATACAGGGTGTTGATTTGAGAACTTTCCACCCTTGATATCCTCCTTTCAGTAAACAATAAGAGGAATCGGAAAAATAGGTCAATTTTGTTGTCAAGGGGACACTTGCAAATACTTCTTGAAACCTTCGTGGTAGAAGTGGCAGCTGTTACCCTTATAATTTCAAAAGGGAAGAGGGTCACGTGACGCATAATTTTGACTGAAGTTCAATTCTGCTTTCAATGGTTCCCTGACTTATTATTTTTTGATCAGCATTTTCCAAAAAATAGCGTATTGAACTTACATATATAAATATAATTTATATATGCATTACTGACTCCTTCTAATAAAAATTGAATGACAGAAATAAATATATTACGCCCGGACTTTTTTTTTATTTGTTGGTGATTGTCCTTTCCCGAAATAAAATTTAATTCAGGAGAAAGACATTTCAAACATAACCTATGAACAGTACTGCTTTCGAACTCTCCTCCAACAGTACGGAAAACTTCACTAGACATTGACTGGCATGCTGCTGTAATTCGTTTTTTAAGTTCTTCAATATCAAAAGGTTGTAGTTTTTAAAAAACGGTTAAAAGATGCCCCCAAAGAAAAAACTTTAAAGGTGTTGAATCAAGTGATTTCAAAAGCCATTCAACTGCTTCCTTCTGCTAATACATCTATTCGGAAATCTCTCGTTCAACCCCTGTCGGATGGGAAAAATAATGAGGTGGAGCAGATCCTTCTGCAAAAGTTCATTACGTTCTGAATCCATTTGAGTTTTTAGCTCGTGAGTTTCAAAAGGATCGATACCCTCTCTAAATATTCAATCCGCTTCCCTGAATGACACCATTCTGGAATCAGATCTTGATACCTAAACAAACAATTTGCTGAATATAATACAAAAAACAATACACTATCTACTGTTAACTCAATCTACTATTTACTCAAAGATAAAACATAATAAAATAATAGAATGGATTACTTTCTCGCTAGTCAAGCCTGTTAAGAGAAAAAATAATATAACAAATCCTAACAACGATTTGAAAATAAAAAGAATATTTGGACTGTAAAAATGCAAAAGAAAAATGAATAAAGAGAGCCAAAATGAATTATCACAATAAAAAGATGGAAAAAAAATTATCGTTAAAGTTAATAAGGTTGTTGTAAGGTTGCTTTTATAACTGAAAAAGAGTTAGATTCAAACTATCAAAAAAGAAAACCAATTAATCAGTGATGCAAATGGCAAATATATTCATGAAAAATTTTGTCTATTTTAGTGAAAATTCAACCATTAAAGTAAATAGACCCAATAATTATAGAGACTGAGTTGCCACTCGTTGTTTCTGTATCCAGCAACTGAAAGTGTGGAAAAAATATTATTAAATATGACCTGAAACCCAAGAAAGCCCCAGGTTATGATAAGATTAGTGCTGAAACGCTGACAATAATAGTGGATTATATAAGTCCTCCCCTTACTGTGATAATCAACAACTCACTTGAAACAGGGCAATTTCCGATTGCTTTCAGAAAAAGTATTGTAATACCAATTTTTAAAGCTGGGAATAGAAATGATGTGGCAAGTCATAGACCAATATCACTTATAACAAGTCTGGCTGACGTATTGGAAAAGATTGTGAAAGCGAGAGTTAACAATTTCCTGGCAAAATATCATTCACTTTCAAACTCTCAATTCGGTTTTAGAAACGACAAGCCAACTCAAGAAGCAATACATTCATCAGCAAACAGTATTTACGAATGCATAGATAGAAGGGAACCAGTAATCGGTATTTTTATAGACTTGGCAAAGGCTTTCGACATCGTTTACCATTCCATACTCCTGGAAACATTGACATGGGAATAAGAGGTACAGCACATAGTTTTTTCGAAAGTTATTTGAAAAACCGAAAACAACAGGTTAAAATAACTGATAAAATCAGGCAAACAAAGGAAGTAACATGTGGTGTGCCATAAGGGACGGTGTTGGGTTCTTTGTTATTTACAATTTATATTAATAACATATTTCTATCCGTTAGGTTAGGTTAGGTCCAAAGTGAGTGGGTCTATTCGACCCGCCACCCCAACCCGCAAGGGTTTATTATGGCTTACACCTATTTACACTCGACCGAATTAACCCAGCTTCTAAACGGAGATTCGTTTGTATAGTGTGGTCAGGTTAGATGGTAAGAGTACGTCTCTGTGGAACTCTGAAGACCTGATTGGGTCCCCAACGGAGCAGGCACAAAGTATATGCTTTGTTAATGAGATAGTCGGATAGTCAAGCTGCAAGATTCTCACCTCGTTACCCACGACAATTTTCCCATATGTGGGATTTTGCACGTCAGCTACACCTGATGATGCCTCAAATTCAGTTCTGCAGTCCCCACTGAAGTAGGGCTGGTCTTATACCATAAGGTCCTGGTGACTTGAAGGAGGAAAAGCCCGATATAACCCATCTTATTTTGTTCTCATCAATTACTGCACTGGCATATTGCCAGTCGTACTGTAAGGGTGTTGTTTATACATCCATCCAGTTCGTCGTTCCAAGAAAGACAGAACCTGGGAGGTGAGTTTCCATATGAATATCAGCACTCTCCTGGAGGTTGGTGGCTTTGTCGCCATTTTCTCTCGTCAGGATGCCGATACATTTATGGTGGTCATTTGAGAGTGTCTTCTGTAGCCTAGAAGCTAGTGGGAAGTCTTTGACTGCCTCACAATAAGCTCTCAAGGCTTCTCTTCGCTTGCGTCTGCAGACTTTTTTGAACTCTCTGAGGTTGGTTTGATATATACCTCAATCCACTTCGAGTCTTGTACGCTTTACCTTGTTGAAGGTCGTTCTCGCTGTCTTTCTGAGGTGTTCCAATTCATGGCACCACCATATGTTGGTTGTGCCATGTATTTGAACCATCCTCATCGGACCGGATTCCTTACAGGCAATGTCTATTTTGTTGTGGATAGATATCGTATACCATTCCAGTTATGCATTGTTGCCAGGAGTCAGGACCTCTGTTTCCCGCAGAGCTCCTCTCAAGAGTCGATTGTAGAGATCCGTCCTCTTCGGGTCACGGGATTTTACAGTGGTCCTGAGATCCTAGTTTACCGTATAGGTCAGCCTGAGGTATTCTAACATAGAAATATGGTCCGAGACTTGCCAGTCTTGGATTTCGTTTGATATTTTGGCTGTTGTAAGCGTGATATCTATCAATGTTTGGCTACAGGCGTTAATAAATGTTGGCTCCGTGCCTCTGTTCAAGATTGTTAGATCGTTCTGTATTATATATTCATATAGTGACTTACCTCGGGCGTTGATATTCTTGCTGCCCCAACTCAAGTGGTGAGAGTTTGAGTCGCAACCCCATATGATCTCCACTCTCTGGTTGAGGCAGTGATCCACTAGTACCTCCATTTTTCTGATCGGTGGTAGGGTGGCTGCATCTAAAGGGAGGTACACCAATGCGATAATCAACGCCATATATTTGCCTTTTCTAACTG
>WOGN01006966.1:0-12119 GCA_015342105.1 Leptinotarsa texana | reverse complement strand
CTTTTTCCTCCAGAAAAAAAAAACATTTTTTTTTTAATTTCAGCTTAAATTAAAGAGAAATACGTTGTTTTCTCATAGTTTTGAATAAAATTATTGCATATAAAAAGAATTTTCTTTTCTCGGCGCTAATGGGTTAACAAGCAAATTTCTGTATAACTATACACACTACACCTCCAGTGCGTGTCGCAATTTGACAACTCCATCGCGCCGCATGCCACAGCTGTCGGTTAGTTGCGCTCCATGCGTTATGTGAGTGATTTGTATGCCGGTTGATATTTTCAAGCAGGTAAGGATCTTTTTAGATTTCCCGATTTTTTAATTTGTACAATAATTATGAAGTGTTATGATTATGCTTTTTGTTTTCCTTAAGGCATATTTTATACTAAACAATTCTAAGTTTCTTATTTGCCTTATTGACCAATATTTTATTATTTTATTTAATACTTAGAGTGTACCTTTGGGGCTATAATTAACACATGAGAGGGGCTAGAATTAACTTGTCAATACCTATCCCAGATGTGGGAGCTAGTATCAACAGAGTAGCTGAATGTTTGTCAAAGATTATTTTATATGTTTCTTCTTTAGGTATGACCGCATGAGAACTTATAAACAGACTATTACGCGTTGTCTTTCTCAAAAATTATATGAACATAGCACAAACTTCTTGAATGGCCAGTAACCCGGGAAAAGTAATGTCTATATATGACCTCTCTGGAGTTAAAGAAGCGTTACCGTTGGCTTCAAACCTTACGAATATAATAAACGCTTTTAAAAAGTCTGGCATCTGGCAGTACAACGAAGATATTTCTCAAGAATCTGGCTTTGCGCCTTTTTTATCACGGACCGCCCAGACCCCAGCGATCAAAACCAGTCGCTGGTCCCTGAACCAACTGTTTATAATGATGACGTTGATATTGATGATCTGTCACTAAATTTGAAAAACCCTGAAGTTTTGGACGATGTAACAAATTTAGATATTAGCGTGACTGATGTTATATCGCAAATGTCTTGTGAACCAATAGCTGGACCGTCAGGCATGCAGAAAGGAGCTAGTGATTTTGCAGTTGAAACCATAATAGCTCCACCATTAATTAAGTCAAATAGAAAGCGCGCTAAAAAGTTTGCAATTTTATCGATACTCCGGAAAAAATGCTGTAGAAGAAGAAAATAATTTTAGAGAAAAGAAAAAAAAGGAAAATCACATCAAAACAATAGAATAAAGAAAACAAAAAAGACAAGGGAAAAGGTATAGGAACGGTTAAAGGAAATGTAAATAAAGACGAAAAATTAGGAAAAGTGAAGAAAAGGATATTAAATGAAAGCAATAGCTCTAACGATGATGATGACTATTTTTGTATCATTTGCGGTGCCTCCTATAATGAAGATACATCAAGAGGTGGATGGATCGAATGTATCTCTTGCAAGGACTGGGCGCAAGTAGGATGTATCAAAGGTGATATCACAGCATCCTGTTGTTTGAAGTATAATTCAGATGATGAATACGAATAGATACTCTTTCAGTTCGTAGGTATTTAAAATAGTTCCTAATCCTTGATATTTTTTTGATTTTGTATATGTATTTCATATATGTTGTTTAAGTCTAAAGACGATAATAATTAAGTTTAAAGGTGTTTGTTAAAGACTCATTACCTAGCTTTTAAAATAAAAAATGTGCCATTTTCTGCCTCATTGTTAATTTTTACCCCTTCTGTTAATACTTGCCCCATACCTATTAATTCTAGCCCCAAACGTGAGGTAACAATTAACAACCACCATTTTTGGGAAAAAGCGTTCTATCTACGGCATAGTTACTAATAAGTTTCTTTTGAGATTATTACGTAATACCTGAATGATTTTACCATCATGTATCTCAAAAATCAAGTCTAAATGTTGAATTATTTCTTAGCTACACCTAAAAATAAATTTTTGGTTAATTGTAGCCCCGGTCTCCCCTATATCAGATTATAATAAATATGAGAGTATCAAAGTTTCTCTGTCTTTTTTTATATAATTCGAAATGGAGGCGGTATATATTGCCAAAAAACGAAATTTTTGGCGAATATTTCAAAAATAACCACTTATATTTCCAGTCTGAAAAAAAATCGTTCTAGTTCTCCAAAATAGAATACTTTTGACCGATTTAACTGACGTTGTAAGTCTAATCTTAATAGTGGGATCCGAAAAAAAACGGTGTATATAGTGCGGACGTGAAAAGATACCATTAGAACATTAGTTCTTTTTTGCAAATCTAATCAGCCAATCCTGAGCAGTTTTGTGGCAGTTATAGGAACTTTCAAATAACTTTTCACGCACCTTTCACAAATCACCATCCTGAAATTGAACAAACTGAGTGTAACAATCGAAACGTCGAAAAGTAACTTGGCTTGGAAACCTTCAATCTTGAATTTTCATTTATTGTTAATAGTTCAATTTTTAATTATGATTTGTAGTTTATTTCATTGTAATTTCAGTTTTGCCTAATATAATCGTTATTTTTCAGCTAATTTTTTAAATTTTTATATATTATTTCAGGTATATTCAATCAGAACTAATGAAATTCACCACGAAACATAGTCAAACAAGCGCATTGATTTGAGATCGGCATCAAATTGTCATAATTTATATTTATGAAATTTCTGGTAGTTTCATACTTATGATAATTATTTTTTTGTTGATTATCCATAGTGAGAATAACATAACTTCACATTTAGTAAGGGGGTATACATGAAAACTGGCTGTAAATTAAATTATAGCAAAGAACAATTCGTTCAGACCAATCTCAACTCACCTACACTGTAAGTTGATGAACTGACAACTATCAGAAAACTACTACTCCCCTGGATAATACCACGAAGGGCGTTGAATTATATCCGATAGGTATCAGTGCAGGATTCTTCACAGAAGCAATATATTTGTCATCGCCCCATCTGCCCGTAAACGAGGTACTAACCAACTGCATGTACGAATTGCCCAATTCCTTGAAGACTGGCTTTAATCAAATTATCTAAAATAACAATAGCTTCCTCAAGCGTATTCATATGTATGAGGTAGCTATTGAATAGTGAACTATTATTAACGTCACTGCATTTGCGCTCCCTTTCGTCCTTTGTGTTTCACAAAATCAGTTTTGTTTGCAATAAAAAAAATGGAAAAAAAACCATTATCGGGAACTGATATTTTTGCCGATAAAGATCGGTTTGCTTGGGGCATCTCGCCTTTTTCACCTTGACTCATTTACGAGAAGTCCATCCCTAAAAAGAGTGCGGCACCGACCACATAATACATGTTATCAAGATTTAGAGGCCTTGAATATGAGAGAGGCTTGGCATATGCTCTTTTCCTGATTATCTATCAAAATCCAATAACTTCATGTAATGCCGCACTGCACTACACGTTAATACGGTATTGTATACAAGGTGGGTATTACCCAAAAGTGAAACATTCAGAGTTTAAAAGCCAAATGTAATAAATTCATTATTTCGGCTGCTGTAGATTATTTTAAAAAATCCCGAAACACGTCAAATGTAAATTATAATTTAACATTTTTCAACGTATATAAAAATGCCACCCATACCTTCTTCCCCCTTCGAATAACAGGTACAACCCCCAATGATTTGAATGGGGATGTATAGGTTTCTGATATATCGTTTAAAAAGTCTCTTCATTCTCCTTTCAAGTTTTTTTGCAATAATTGAGATGAAATAAATTAAAATCATGTGGTTACCGAAATTCGATAAAATACAATCAAAATTAAAATGAATCACAAAACGTAATGAAAAGTAGAATTCGGAAAAGAACTATGGATGTTATCGAAGTAGATGTTCAAAATGTTCACCGCCAACGTCTTGACAACATCCTATCTCAAATAAAATTGTCTTCTAACATTATTTAACAGGCGTGACCGACCTAATCGCAAGCGTTATTCGTTATTTTAAGTCTTTTAGTTTTGTACACATTGCTCTTCACATATTCCCATAAAAACAGATCTAATGATGAAAGATCAGGTGATCGCGCTGGCCATTCAATCGATCCTCGCCTCCCAATCCACCAATTTGGAAATGTTGTATCAAGGTATTGCCGGAGATTAACCTGGTAATGTGGCAGTGTTAAATCCTGCTGAAACCATATCGTACTACTGGAATTTAAGGTGGTGGCAAATAATAATCACCATTCAAGTTTGTCTCAATGAAAAAAGTTTCCTACAATCCCTATCCGAACATTAACCTTTTTAGGGTATTGCGTGTGTTCTTCTCACGACAAATTTGCCGATTAGCATGACTGTTAAGAGACAAAGTCTACTCATCAGAAAATATAACGTCTTCTAATTGGATGGTATTGTTTTCCAACATGTCTATCATTTGCTCACAAAAATAAGTTCTTCTATCAAAATAGTCTTTCATGAGCTCCTGAGTAGGTAAACATACTATCGATGTATGACTAACATTGAATGTAGTGGATGTCTGTCTACTCGATGTATGCGGGTTTTCCTCAAACTCAAGCATCACATATAATTTGAGTTTATCACTCATTGCATTGGCAGCTGCTTTTTTGTCTGCCCCACATGACCAAGCTCGCGAAACTGCTTTCTATTTTGTTTATTGTTCCTTCAGATATGGATGATAAATTAGGAAATTTCTCATGTTCAGGTTTTATCTCCGTAACCAATCATTTGTAAAACTTTTATTTTATGCTTTTGCGTTAATCTAACCATTTGTCAGATTTGAAGTTAACGAAATTTAAACTTATATTAAAATACCCAAAACTAATGTAACATACAAAACAAGTTGACAAGGCGTTTTAAACTAACGTTGCAACAGTTTTTTAAAGGATACCATCTAAACAGATCATTGCTATGGTTTTTGCTTACTTTCTTATTATCAATACCTCAACATGAAATACGTTTTGAGTATATCGCAATAAGTTTTGAGTGGATTTTATCGAATTTTGGTAACCACGTGATTTTAATTTATTTTATCTCAATTGTTTCAATAAACTTCAAAGCGAAAACATTTTTGAATAGATATATCACAAGCCTATACTTCCCATTTAAAAAATTGAGGATTGTACCTATCATTCGACGGGGGTTGAAGGTAGGGATATCATTTTTCCGTTGTAGTATATCACATTATAATTTAAATTTGACGTGTTTTGGAATTTTTGTTAACACACATTGTGTCTCACTTCTCATGGAAACACCCCCGTATCTTACGTAATATTCGAGATAGAACGATGAAACTCTCAGGACTGATGTAAATGCTCAAAATGCACCTACCATCCAAATGGAGTTGGCCAAAGTGATATACACTGTCCGTCACTCGCGATGGAACACCCCATTTTCACGGTAAAACATTTTAGGGGGCAAAATAGGCTCAAAATTCCTTCAGATTCGTGATCAGGACTACCAACTTACTACGAATACACTTTTTTCCTGAAAAAATTTCAGTCCTGAAAAATCCGAATTTGTCTCACTTCTTATGGAAACACCCCCGTATCTTCCGTAATATTCGAGGGAGAACGATGAAACTCTCTGGACTGATGGAAATGCTCAAAATGTACCTACTACCTGAATGGGGTTGGCCAAAGTGATATACACTGTCCGCCACTCGCGATGGAACACACCATGTTTACTGTGGACCTGTGGACGGACAGTGTATATTACTTTGGACAACCCCATTCAGGTGGTAGGTGCATTTTGAGCATTTCCATTAGTCCAGAGTGTTTCATCGTTCTACCTCGAATATTACGGAAGATACTTCGGTGTTTCCATGAGAAGTGAGACACACTGTATGTATCGTAACTGAAATAATGAATTTATTCCGTTTGGCTTTGACACACTGTATAGATATCTTAATGTACGTTATTATAAAGTAGGTGAATTGTAAAATTAATATAAATTTGAGGTTTAAATATGGCATTTATATTGGAAAAGGTTGAAGTAGCGACCCTTCCAGATTTCGCACCTTTAGCATAGTGTCATAGTTTACCTGAATGACGTGCTAAAGATAGTTCTAAAACAGTTCAGAACATTTAAGAGTATTCGAAAACATTTCACACCATATCGGATCATTTTGAAATGTTCTGCGTAGTCCGGAATATTTGGAAAAATCCCTTATCATTGTGGAACAATTAAGGGAGTTCTCACCTAGAAAGTTCTAGATTAGTCCGGAACATTCTAGGATGTTCAAAAGCACACAACCTCGGGAAACATTATAGAATGTAGTGAAATATTCAGAAATAATCTGACACGTTCGAAACATCCCAGGACATCCCTGATCAGGCGGGAAGATCTGAGAGTTAAATGTTTTATCCTTCATTCATGAAATAAGTTTCCTTTTTGACTTAAAAAGCGCGCTTTTGAAGATATAAGGGTTAGAATTCTTTGTCTTCTGAAAGTTTCCAGTAGATATGAGAGTATAAAAAACTCGTATATTCAGGAACATCTTTGAACAATCCTCATCATTTAGAAATAATCAAATTATATGGTGTGGTAAACCTATGCCCCCATAAAGCTACCACATCCATTGAGTAATTAGCAAGACTGCAAAAGAATTACATACGAGGGTGTTAAAATTCCACATACAGCACACCTAACAACAACACAGAATAAATTTGAAGTCGAAAGAACCAGAAACATACTTTTGTAAGTTGCAATCCCATTTCTTGGCGATTTTGTTCACCAAATAAATATATCTGAGATCATAAATCATAGGTAAGTTTGAAGGTGATTGACAATGTTTCATGATGAATTTCGCTACTTCGGACTTCCATTGACTAATATATAAAATTATTTGAAATCCCTGAAACAACTAAAAAAGAAGAATTAAAAATGAATAGCTGAAAATATCAATTATATTAAGCAAAAATAACCTGAAATGAAATAATAGTGATAAAATACAAGTAAAAATAAAACGATTGAACAAAAAATTGGTTGGTTCTTTCAGTGTATTTTCGAATAGAGAATGAATAGTTTCGTTTTGAACGAAAAATTTCTGGAGTAACACTTGAATTGGAGATCAATATGTGGAGAATCCCACCCCACTATATTTCAAAATAAGGGTTGAGCTGTCGATAGTGCATTAGTGAAATTAACAGATTCTTATTTTCTTCCGAAGCTATAATAATCTAACTAACCGTTATTCCTAAATCTATATAAATAATTGGAACATCCCACAATAAAGTATATTACAAGGTGAAATGGAGAAATAAAGATACCCAGTTAGAGGAGAAAATATATCATTTCCTCATGGAGAGAAAATGTTATAGATGAAAAATATGCATGTACTACAGAAAGACAACACCAGAGAAATGTTGAATTTTAGGTATACGAGGTATGTGATGTCGACATATCGGTTAGCTCATGCCTTGCATTTTTATCGGAAATTTTGGGCATTAAGCGGTGGTACCGAAGTTAGTTCCAAAAATGCTGAACTTAATAAAAAATCATCGCCCGATTTTCGTCAACGTCAACGGGGATCCAGATTTCCTTAAAAGGTCATAACTGGTGACGAATCGCAGGTATAGAAGAAGAAGAAGAATAATACACAATATTATATAAAACATATTACTAATATAGAAATTGAAAATAAACATTTTTAGTTTGAAAAATGATGACATATGCTATTAAAATACATTGCAATATAGGAGCAGCTCCAATTCAATGATAAAAAGCAGAAAACAACATACAAATACTATATTCATTAATATTATCTTACCATGTTTTATTCTATCTAGCATTGTGGATGGATTTCAATAACTGTTTTTTAAAAATACTCAATGATGGACTAGATTTAATCTCATTTGCTAATTTATTGTATGTATGAAACTCTTTGGAAAATAAAGAGTTCATGGCACTTCTATTTGTCCTCCATAAATGCAAACTAGTATGTGGTATATTTTTGGACTTCTGAATTTAAACTAACAAATTCAGAAAAATATGATGGTGATGAGTTATTTAGAATTTCATATATAAATGTCATAGTTAAAATGCAACCGCAAAGAAACTGGTATCCACCGCAAAGTTTGTAACATAATTCCGATTTCAGTGAATCTATTCACTTTTAGAACGATTCGCATATCACGATTTTGAAGTTTTTGTAATTGAAATGTTTGATTTAGATGAAACAAGAAAATATTAGAATCACAGTATTCAAAATGTGGTTGGATAATCGCATTGTACACAGTAATTTTATACTGAGTGGATATATTGCCAGAAATTCTTGCAAAGAAATATAATTTTTTAGATACTTTTTCACATATATAATCGAGATGATTGCCAAAAAGTAATAAATTATCTAACTGGAATCCAAGGTATTTGATACATGATACAATTTCAATGTTTTCATTATCGATTTGTAGATTCATTTCATTTGAATCAAGGTTGTTCCATTTATATTTTGTTGTACTAATCATTCCTTTAGTTTTTATTTTATTCAGTTTTGATTAATTTGCCATGAGGGACTCATTTACATCCTTCAATGCGACATTCAAGTAGCTTTATCTAAGCTTGTATCATAGCATGCCAATAGTGTATCATCTGCAAATAAATTTACATAATCAACATTTATAAACAAGTTTATGTTAGAATGATGTTTCAATTCGAATGAAAAATGTCTTGTTATATCAATAAGTTTCGATTTAGAAATTGAGATTTTTTAATTTCTTACATAAATTGTTGGTTTTTAAAATGGTGTTTGAACTGTTATCTTATTTTAGCGAGGTTATGTAAATCATCCAAGTCGGTCTCCTGCATCTGTTCATTATATCAGTGAGTTATTTAGTTAGGGTCTAGTCACTGTCATAATCATAATATCAAATTAAAGCTGTGAATTTCTGTAGAAGCATTTATGCAAAGTATTATCAATCAGTCATAACAATATTTGAATATTTTATTCATCTATTGGTTCAATTTGATTGGGACAGTGACAATTGTTAGAATTGGAATGGTACTTTTTTGGCTGTCAACTTTATCGCTGGCGGGAAAAAAGTTTTATAGCATAGCTGTAGAACTCTGTAAAACTCTTATTATTTTTTCGATTTGAAGGAAATAATCGCAATAAAACAGACAGACAAATGCGTATCAAGGGACTTTTAATTATAATACGAAGTGATTTTTAGGAAATTATCACAATCATAAACTGAGAGAAGTAACTTCACAAAGTTCAAACTTATGAAAGTCAATCAGTTTCAAATATCGATAAATGTATATTTATTATCTGTCATATCAACTAGGCTCTAGGCTTCCACCACAAAATCTTGATTGACATTTCAATTCTCGTCGTCTAGTGAGAACAATAGTAATAAACAAACGAAAAAATCAAGACAAAACTCCCACGACTCGTGTTGTTGACAAGCATAAGAATCGAGATGAAAAAACAAACTCGCGGGGCTTTGTCTTCAAAACCTGAACACACAGATAAAATAGGGCGCTGGCTTTTTTACGTTATTTGTTCATCCAAACATAATCGCGGTATTAATCTCCACGCTTTCGATTCAGCGGATGACACGGCAAAATGAACCATTCCCGATACAGCAGAAATACATCGAGGAACAAACAAAATGTAGCATTTTTAAATTCAATGAAATCCCTGCTCAGTGGGAACGACAGAGGTCATAGACACATTTCTGAAGTGGTTTGATTTCCTACTTCTCTATCATTGAATGAGAAATGTAGGAAACTTTCGAATAAAGTTTATATGACTGGGATTAGATTAACTAACCGTACGAATGTTAATATTAACTGTCAAATTGACAAGAGTAGAGGTGTGCCTTCCGATGACATAGAGTCATAATGTTATGACAGAAACGACTGCTTCGTTTTGTAAGGTTATTCAAAACGGTGCTGATGAGAAGATCAAGTAAAAGTCTTGACCCAAAAGTTCGAAGTACCATTGAGGTTTTTTCTTTCAATTTGTGTCTGAAAAAAACTTCTTTGTTGCTCTTCACATCTCTATAAACACTATTCATTGTAGTTTTTCTTATCATGTATTTGGTAGTTTTCCAGATTTTTGTTAAATAATGAGGAATTGAAATCCGGAAAACTCTTTTTCCACAAAACATCTCTTCAAAAAAAAAAGTTTTCAATTTTTGAAGTATTAGAAGCGATTTAAATTCCCTTTTGTATATTTTCGTGTTTGCAGCAGATTTAATTTTAGGCGGTAATATCTATATTATAAAGCAGAATGCCGGCACCCTCTGATGAGTTTCAGAATGACACCTGATGATGTTTCTACATGAAGATATTTTTCTATATAAAATTCGTGCTGGAAATACCAGAAGTTTTGTTATTTGATATTTGTGGCGACATCTATGTTTAATGTATGCATTATCCGTCTTATTAGTAGGCAACACTGCCTACTGCTTTAATCGCGGCAACACCCTAATTTTTCAACAGCTTCAGCTTCATCTATAACAATCTGCTATTCAAAAAAATTCAATAATAATAATTGATTCTGCTGTGCAGGGTGTTTCTTACCTACGGTACAATATTTCAGAGAATGAATTGTTAGGTCATTTTGAGAAAAAAAATCTTATGAAAATATGTCGGGAGTTGCTTCGTTTCTGAGATACAGGGTGTTGAAGTTAAAAAAAAATGGCATTTATAAAATATCATAAACATCCTCATACCGATTTGGTTGAAATTTGCTACAGTTATTTGAAGTAATAAGAAGCATACTTAGTCTGAAATCTGAAATATATTGAAATTATTAGCTCCAGTGGCGTCTCAGTGGGCACCACAACCAACAATATCGGGGAAAACGTACTGACTTGTTGTAGTTCTTTATTTTTTTACAGCCATTAACTGAAAATGCAACTTTTTCGTCGCTTGTGTGGTCTTCATATCAAGCTTTGTTTTCGAAAAACAGATCATTTCTAAAAACTATCCATGGACAACATAAAATGAAAACAAAAAGTAAATAATAAACATTTCCGACCTCGAAATAATTGGGCAAAATGTCCGCCTTCTGATAGAATATACGACCGCAATTGATTTATCATTGATTGTCTGACACGTTCAATAATACCTGGGGTATTCCTTAAGACATTGCAATTGTCAATAATTTGATACCTCGAGTCATTTACATCTAATACAGGAGTTTTAAACGAAAGCCTTCGGATGAACCCATATATAGAAACTCAGAGGATTCATATTAGGACTCTGAGCTGGCCACTAAAATGAACTGGAACCCCGTCGTGCATGAACCAAATGTTGCCTCTTACAAGTACCGGCACTTCTTCTAACACAACTGTTAATCTTTCTGCTGAAAATGGATAAGTTTGGTAGTAACTAATCAAACCTAATCACTTATCATTCCCACCAATACATCAGCGAAAATTTTTGCCCAAAAATGATCATTGTGAAAGTTCAAAATAGCATCTCGTGAAAAATGGGCTCTTCCGTTAGTGAAATGTTTGGTAAAAAATTATTAGTTTGTGCCATTGTATAAATCAACCACCTGCAAAACATTAATCTTGGGTGAAAATCCCAAAAATCCATTTGTTTGCGAGAGGTGCGGTTTTATTAATGATTCCCTGTGGAATTCCGATTATAATTTTGAATTTGTGCGAAATAATTTCTTGTACCTTAACAGTCAACATTCGCAATTTCTCATAACTAACCTGCTCCACAAACCCACACCCAACAACATTTATCATTCGTTACAGGTACTAGACTAGATACATATTCGTAAAGAAGGGATTTCAACGAAAAACTTAGTAGACAAAAGGGTAAAAGCAAAAAGGTACATTAAAATGTATATTCAAATTTGATTATCTAGAGCAGTGGTCGCCAACCTGTCGATCGCGAGCTACCGGTAGCTCGCGGAGGCAATTCTGGTAGCTCTCACTTTTAATTTAAAAAATACAAACTGTGAAAATCAGAGAAGCTTCCGAAAATTCCACAAAAAGTGTCATAATATTAAACATAAACAGCGGCAACGTTGCGGTGAGCGATCTGCCGCTGACGCTATCAAGCTAGAATCGGCTAGAACCGACCAGCCGGACCAGCGCGTTAGTGTTCGAGATCGATCTGGATTGCTTTGAACGGGATAAATACGCACGGCGCGGCGACATTGCGCTTAGTTTAAAACTGAACGCGTAAACAACGTGGCTTCCGTGTGGGT
>WOGN01006965.1:0-12119 GCA_015342105.1 Leptinotarsa texana | reverse complement strand
ATATTGGTAACGTGTTAGGACAGGTACCTAGAGCAGATACCTGTCTACATTATATAGGACACATCTTTACAATTTGTGGTAGTTACTTGAAAATGGCCTTATAAGCCGAAACCGGTCGTAACGTTAAATAAACATAGTAGAAACTAGACAAAAGTATTTTCTTTATTCTATAATGAAAGGTAGAACTTGAATCTCTGATATGCATGTCCGCACTCAAGTCCCATCCTGTATCTGAAAAAATGCATTTTTTGTTCGGATACACAGTCTAGTTCTGTCCGGGAGTTAATTATGTACCGCTGAATTCTATCTGTAGTCTTTCCCCTAAAGTTATTCTCGTTGTCAGTAGTACTAGGGATAATAGGGATCGAGCGTAGACTACTTTCAAAATTTTGCTCTTCCGGTAGACTCCCTGCAGCTAAATTTCTATCATATTCTCAAAACCCGATAAAGAATGTGAAAATTGGATCTGATTTTGGAAATTTCGGTTGCGGCTGTGTTCCTCGACTTATTAGTTTTCGAATAAAAAGTGAGAATAATTGAGAGTGATTGTGCTGTGAGTGGATGGAAAAAAAGTGGAGTTGGTCAATGAAAAAAGTGATTTTATCCAACCTAACTTTTTTTACATATACTCACAGTTTCCTTTTTTTAATTAATTCTAACGTTACTTGATGAACAGGTAAAACGTTGGGAAACTTAGTTTGAAATGATTAAGACAAAACATCCAAATTCAAGAAATCAGGAGTATGTAAATCAAATTGTGGAACTTGTCCTGATGTATGTATAGGTCAAATTGGCAGAACATCTTGGAATCGCATCCAGCAACATCATAAGAGCTATGTAACGGAAAAAACAATTTCAACATATTCAAAACATCCTTCAGAAAAAAATCATTTCAAAGCAGTGGAAATTAATACACGTAAAAATTCAAACATATTACTGAATGACCAATTGGATTTAAATAGATCACCACTACTGAATTGTTTTCTTAGAAACCAATGGATGTTAGACGTAGACATTGTATTATTGACATAGAATTGATATACCTAATATGCTTCAGATTTAGATAATAATGGGGTATATAAAAATTAGAATAAAATAATTAGATTTCAGTGTTGCCCTACGGGGATATTGAATCCACCCTCAGGCCCATACAAACTACTAAGCCTGATGTAGTCCTTCTCGACCATCAGAGTAAAACGATATTTGTCGTGGAGCTTTCAGCTCCTGGCGACACAAATGTCTTTCGAAAAGAGGAGGAAAAACGGATAAAATATCGGAATTTTCTCTTCGAACTCCGCAGACCACTCTGTCAAGATGTTTGTTCTGATTATATTGGAGTCATTGGTGGAATGATGCTCTCTCTACTCTCGAATCTCAAAATCATAACGGCTTGCCGCACTAGGGCACTAGCCGGAAAGATGCAGAAGACTTTCTTGGCTCACTACGCTTGCTCAGGGTACATGCTTCTCGGACCCAATGATCACTTACTCCAAGGTGTGGGGAGTAGTAGTTGGTTGATAATGATGGTGCGACCTATCGAACGTATCGGGGCTACGGAGGATTGGGCCTGATCAGCGCACACTACGGTAAAAATTATAATAATAATTGTGGTATTCATCGGGTGAAATAGGACATAACAATCAAAAGGAGAAATTCAAAACTGCAGTGTGGAACACTACAGGTTTGTTATACCACTAAACAATACCATATCATACATACCAAAAAAACAGTAGGTATGTCATTCACTACGAAAAAGCTACTGTTGTAGCGAAACATGCCACGATATATTCCGAAAATTAAGTTGTGAATATTAAATCCTGAGGTATAGTTTATGTAAAATCTACTCACAGCAGAAGAAACTAATCTATTTTCACTTATTTTATTTAGAAAAGTCATGTTTTATTAAAACAACGATAAAAATCAAAACAACAATAAAAATTAATTGGCGCTCCGGGCGACATCATTGATTCCAGTGGCGCATTTGCTTTTTCAGCTTCACGAAAACCCGGGAAAACCTGCAGCATCACATCATCTGAAGATCTTGATCTATCAATGTTCTCTCTCTTATAAAACAAAATGTAGGGTGTGTCCAGAGGCTCCAATAGATTTAATGCAACGCCAAAACACTTCGTGACACGACTATCGTCAAACTCAAACCAGTCCGTTTCTTCTTCGACCAGGGCGTAATAATGACCAAATTCAACGCCAGTATCCCAGTGAACAATGACTGCATGAATATTATAATAGTAGTCTGCTAGATTGAAATCTTCATCTATGTTGAACCTTCCAAAGAGTTTCTTTCTTCCGTCAGAGGTTCAGTCTTGTTTGAAGATCATCAGTGTTATTATTAGATAGACTGGTGTCTCAGCCATACTTGTTTTCTTATAACAGTCCGCTTTACACGGACTGGTGATCAATCATATTAGGAAACGATCGTTGAACTTCAAGAAATTGACATACGTTTTTGCAACATTTACTACAAAGTTACCAAGTGAGGATTTTTCCAGCAAAATATTTACACACAAGACGTGATAGACTGTATGAAATCATTCATTCTCTTTCCATGAATCAAATCCCAAAAACGAATTATAGATGATCCAATATCATACAGTGCTCTTTCGGCCTGCAAAGGTCATATCATGCTTTGTTGGATTCAACTATCTTTAAAGGATAATCCTGAGTATCTAGAGGCGATGACATAGACCTAGATGAAACCACAACACAAAAGCAACAGCATTGATGATTCCAGACAGCGCTATGTAGACTTGTCGAAGGCCTTATGAATGGTTCTAAGCTGAACCATGTACGCATTTCTGGACTAGACTGTCCCTCACTTTTACCGTTTACCATTTACCGTTTACCGTTTACCATTCTGATTCTACTCGCGCATTCTCAAATGAGCTTTGTGTTTTCGAACGAAAGTTATTTTTTGTGTACGAAAATCAGTTTTCTGTCACACCAACGTAGACTCCTGTCGAGTTTCTTGTGGGCCCTTGAGGGTCATCTGAACTACTTTGCGAATCAGTGGCAAAAATCCTAACTTACTCACTTACGTACCTATAAAATTGGAAAATATAATTAAGACTTCTGAAGACAAAAATACTTCATGTTGAAGAATCTGAATATTATAGTTTATGAAATAAAAATCTAAATAAGGGTTGAAAGTTTCAAACCATAATCATGGAATTTCTGAAGACGAAAATGCTTCATCCCAATAAAGAGATAAGAAATTCACGGTGAAAAATAGAAAAAGGAGAAGCTCTCATTGTAGGCCCTGTAGGATAAATCTGAACGAGCAGCAGTGCTTGTTTTTGATATAAATATTACCTAACAATTTTCTATAGTTTAGGTGCAAATTTGCGAATTCACTACAACTGAACGGGTAGGGTGAAAATAATACTTCACTATTTACACAACACCGATATTTAATGCCAACACTGTGTCATACAGTTATACAAGTATATAACTCGCTCAGAAAAATACACCGTGTTGTCGAAACAGCTGTTTTGTGCTGTGCTGTTTTAGTGCTGTGTGAATTGTGAAGTATCATTTTCACCCCACACATTCAATTACTTAAAAACTCAATATTCTATTAATATCCCTTTTGAAATTTTTGTGTTAAAATAATTTAACTTTTGAAAAAAGTTAAAAGGGGAATGTTCCTTCTGACGAAAATCAAGTAGTTTTCGTGAAAGAGCTCTAAAAGAACGCATTTTAAACTTATCATTTCAACCTTTTTCTTTAAAAAAATATTGAAATTCTTAAAAAAGAGGAATGAAATAATGCATTCAATATTTAAAGGGATTCGTTTCTATTTCATTTGGCAACATCTAATAAAGGACAATGAATCTGTTACCTGTATGAGACAAATAAAAATGACATATTTCAGAGGTGTGCTGTTCTGTTAACTTATGTTCCGAGTTCTGAAACATTCTGTAACATATGACATTTTGTGCACCTTCCTCTATATAAATAAATAACAAAACAACTGTTGTTTATCTGGCTTGTGGAGGTGGTATTGAACTATAATTTGTATTTCGCCTCAATTCTTGATTTATAAAAATAATTTTCCTTTTTAAAAGTAGAATATCTAGGTACCTATAACTTATTTCAACTTGATGTAGGCGCTTTTGCCAATATGTGAATTAGAAACAAATCCCTTTGAAAATTGAAACCCAACATTTAACATTTGAAACATCAATTTGAATACTTTTCGAAGTGAATTTGAAAAACTCATGAATTGAACTCAACTTTATTTTGTTTAAACTTGCATTTGTTGTAATAACCTAAATTGAGAAACATTCCCCATTCTTGTGTTCCCTCTAATTTCAAAAAATTATAACAGTCGTCTGATACTTATTGGAAACTATGGACTGCAGACAGCAATTTTTTCAATGGAAGCTTCTTGTTGTTTAGTTTTTTGAATGAACTACTCATTGTCGTCGGGAACTGTAGGGGCACTGTTGAGAAAGTAAGCGTTATAACGACTTTTTAATGAAACTTTCATTTGCCACTTGAAGGTTGGCTTTTAAATCTCTTTAAAATCTGTTTTAAAATCTGATTTCTGTTAACCAGATGTCGCACCCCTACGAACGATAACCCTCAGAAGTCGAAACTTGTGCAAGCTAAGGATTAACGAGGTCTTATCTTTTAACGTGTGATCATATTCAATTGAACTTGCAATTTTTACAAATTCTACTTCTACAAGCACAGAATGAAAAAGAAAACTTCACCATCGAATTATACTTCAATTATAGGAACTTCATATTAATTATGTAAGTAATGATGAGAAGAAAAAACGGAAAAAGTATCGAAAAAAATATTTTGAGATTTTCTGAGAATTTTCTTTCTCCAGTAATACCTATATTATTACACAATGAAATACTCATTGTTAAAGTTAACCCTTGAATTATTTCTTCAAATCGTTGAATTGTCCATTCATTTTCCGAACAGTGAAAGTAACCTCAAATATACTGATTATTTACATTAGTTAACTACGTATTTCAGAAGTATACGAATCTTCAAACTGAAGCATTCATGAAAATGAACAAGAAACAATTTCCCAACGTAAATTAAGACCACTGAATTCTTACTCACAAACCAAACTATCTAAGTTGATAAAGTGACATAAGGTTCGAAATGAAAAATTTAAGCAATTTTTAGTTTGCAATATTTGCAAGTTTTCAAACGTTATTGATAATTTGAAACTATATGTACAAATTGCAATAGATACGTACTTGCGCCTTATCTGTACTTCTGTCGAGCACCTACCAAATAGTTTTACAATTTAGTTACAAAATTTCAATTCGGTATATCTCCGAAGAATGTCAACATTATATAAAATACTTTCAACTAGTTGTTCGTTTTCTATATCAGCAGTAATGAAATATTAGCGGTATAATATTGAGAAGCATATATTTGAAGGTTGTTGACAAAGTTTCCTGGTGTATTTCATCAGTTCGGACTTCCATTGTCTAATACAATATAAATTGTAGTAGGGACTGTATACCGTTTTGGTATTTAACAAAAATGGTAAAGAAAATCCCTCAAGGACGAGTTACCTTGAGTGGATTGCGGCAGTCTCATCAGACTCCTGAGATTGGTACTAGTTCTTGGAATCGAAGCCAATCAGTGTATCGAGAAGCATGATATTATGCGGTGTGATAATACATAAATATTATCATCAAAATAGCGAATAAGTCACAAGTTGAACTGTATAGTCAAGAATGGCGGACAATCAACCACACAGAAAAAAACAGTATACAATATTCATCTTTTTTCTCACTCCCACACCACACAGGGCGCAATCATATTGACGTCGTTTTGAGGGTACAGGGTGAGACAAAATTAAGTAAATAAAAATAAATATGTTAGTCATTTCGCAACAGGGTCCGTACCGGGTATACAACGTTTTTTTAAAGGTAGTTGACAATATTTCGTATTATATTTCATCAGTTAGGACTTCCATTGTCTAATATAATATAAATTGATTTGCAATTCTTGAAAGAATCTGTGAAAAATTAAAAATATCAACCGAAAAATTAAAATTTTTAATAAACAAAAAACTTAAATTACAAAATACAAGCAACAACCAAAAAAATTGAAATATCGATACGAGCTGAAAATTAAAATATTGTTAACAATTAATTAAAATTAAAAATTGAAAGATTACAAACCAAGTTACGTCACGATCTTTCGTTTGTCAGTATTCACAATCGTCTTCGGGTGATAACAGGGTTGTTTTTGATTGTTGCTTGTATGTTATTTCTTTGTAATTTCAGTTTTTGTTTAGTAAATATTTTGATTTTTTAGTTGTTTTTTGTTTTTTTTTTGTTTCTTTTTTTGACCGTCGGACGCATAGTCCATGATAGCCAGCAGCTAAACGTTAGTTTTCCTCTCAATTTTTCGACAACAAAGGAATTGGTTTTAGGATATTACTTTTCACATCCAGGGGTCGATCAGACAGAAATAGGTAGACCGCGGAAAAAAAGGATTTGAAGGATGGGAACATGTGCACATAGAATTCACATCAAGTCTCCTCTACAACTTCAGGTTACAATCATTCACGAATTTCATCATAGCGTCTATTACTTGTGGTTTGTTCAGTACCCGTAAGTGAAGAATATTTAACGGTGATATTATGTTTTCCCGTCTTAATGTTTCCATGAAATCTTTGGTTTGTTCCTGATGTTCAGAACAGGTAAAAAATATATGATCAATATCCGATATTACATTACATGTGGCACGATTCCTATTTTGTAAAGATGAGCTGGATATCATGCATTTTCGAATTTCACTCTGGTTATTGTGACAATTGTTTTCTGTCCGTACTTCACTTTTTTGTTTTCCGATTTTTGATTTTTGATTTCTGATTTATTGATGAATTTTTCTGCCAAAAATTGTTTTCCTAATGCAAGTGGTGGTTCTAGCGCTTCTACACGTAACGGTTCGACGGGTGTTGAACACATGGTACCTAGACAGAGTTTTGCACAGTTTCCAATTTTTTAAGAGTTGATAAGCTAGCTGATCCATATAGCGTGTTGCCATATTCAATGATGGAACGAATGTAAAACAGCAGGCAAGTCTTCGGGTCAGCCCCCACCATGTCCTTCGTATTAACTTTAAAAAGTTGATTCCTTTTTGGCATTATGTTGCGATGTGTTCAATGAAAGGTTTCCATGTGAGCTTTTTGTCAAAAATGTTACCTAATTGTTGAAGACACTGGGAGATCGGTATTGTTAACTGTGACGTTATTTATGTGCCTGGTGAAAAATGTAATATAGGTTTTTTCGGGGGTGAGGATGAATACCGATAAGTTCAACTTCGTAATTATCGATGCGATGAAAGTTTCCAAAGGCAATATGCATGTTTATAATTATTTTTTCAGTGTTATATACAACAAAATCGTCTGCGTACTGAATGAGTTTATAGGAAGTATTTTCCTCGTGTATGTTACTTGTGAAGATGTTAAACAGTAATGGTGATAGTACGGATCCGTGTGATGATCTCATGGAGACATACCGAGGTCCTATAATCGCTGTTCTAATGTACACTTCTCTTCGCGATAATGTTTTATATATGAAATTAGCAACTTTTTCGGGGATAGCAGTTTCTATTAATTTTTGTCTTAGCATATGGATACACACCGAATCATAAGCCCCTTTTATATCCAAGAAGGCATCACCTAGGTGAAAATAACATAACTGAATATCGGTTACAAGATGTGAAACTGCATCATTGGTTTCTAGTCCTTTTCTAAGGCCAAACTGTTTCGAAGGAAGACTAGAATTGCAGGTCAAGTAAAATTCTAAACTGAGTTTGATAATTCGTTCGAATATTTTGTATATACATGATAATAAAGATATATGTCTATAGGATTCAGGTAAGTTAGGGTTTTCCCTGGCTTTAGAATTGGCATCGCAATGCTTTTCTTCCAGTCTTCAATCTCTTCGTTTCCAGTCCAAACATCATTGAATATTTCCAATAGGATTTTTTTAGACGTAGGTGGTATATTCCAAAGCATATCATATGTTATTTGATCCAGCCCAGGTGACGATTTGTTTGAATGGTTTAACGCAAAATCCAGTTCGTTCTGCTTGTTGCCATAAAGTTGGGGATATCCAATGTTTTTTCGCTTTTGTTTTTAGGCGTTTTTTATTTTTGCCATTTCTTTTTTGGCAATCATATAATTTTCAATTGTGCTGTTTCTTTTGTACTCATGTAAAGCTTTTTTGCTGTTTTCTATCAGTCTGTCGCAATCTGCGTCCCACCAAGGTAGAGGTAGATGCATTTTTTTAACGGTTTGTTTTTGGTATCAAATATTTTTCTGCTTCTTCAATACCTTTGATGAAAATTTGGTATTTTTCATTCACTGACTGAGAATTTTGTATATAGTATATAGATCTAATGAACTTTGATATTTTTGCTAATCTACTCTCTTTGTGTTCGACCTCGTTTTTGGAAAAATAACACCGTTAGTTTTGGTCTTGCGTCTCTATGAATTCATAAGTATTTGAGAATGGTCCGATCCCAAAGTGTCATTTATTACTGTTTATGTGATTTTGTCAGTGAATTCTTGTGATGCAAGTGTTAAGTCTACAGCTGATTTATTTGCTTTCCTAGATATTTTCGTTGGAGATCAATCGTGTTGTTCAACAAATTTACCATATTGTTTCCAGAATTATTATTTTTGTAAGAACCCCATAATTCATGATGAGCAGTAAAGTATCCTCCAATAATCGTATCATTATGAATGTTTCCAAACAATTTCTCATAGGTTTGGGTTTTGATTGTTATATCCGGTGGACAATAAACAATTATGACATTTATACTAGATATGTCGTCATAAATGTCTAACGGCACAAAATTGGATTTCTTCAGGAGTTTAAGGAATATTTCCTTGAATTGTATGCTATTTTTTATTAGCATAGCGAATCCAATTTTTCCATCACATCACAGTTTTTCTGTCTTTCCTTATTACCGCGTACCCATGAAAATTGTACTGCTTCTTTGGTTTGAACCAAATTTGAGATATCATAGCGGTATCAGTTCAAGGTTGGGATAATGCCTTCTTTAAACAATTTTTATTCGAAACAACAGAACGTGCATTTCATTGGAGAATATTTAGCTCTTTAATATTCATCGTCGACATTTGCGTGGTGATTCCGGGTTGAGTAAACGCGATTTTTTTATGTTCTCAATATCTAATGAGGCTAGTTCTTCAAGTGAATCAACTACGCTGAGTATTTTTCGCAAGCCTGCTATAAATTCTTCTCGTTCATTGTTTATATTATTTTCTGTAGGAGGTAAAGAAAAGGGATTCTCTGGTCCAAATCTGAATGGGAACATAGGTGGTTTATCTGCATTTGTAACAGTTGATGACGTTTTTCGTTTCTTTTGCTCGTTTCCTGTTTCCTCAGTGGAATGGGTATTGTTAGGAATTTGTGTTCTTATTGTAGTTGTATACTGAGTATTTAGTCTTTGTGATGTGTTCGTGGTGTATACGTGGTGTATAATTTCTCCTCGGTTGGCCACTATGAAGAGGTGGAAAATCTTGATCTGAATTTGAATCTAAAATCTGACAGGTATTGTTTGTTTTCGATGTGGAAACGTACGTATTGCGACTGATAGTTTTTGCTTCGAAAAAAGTAATATTTTCTTCGGCCATTTTTTCTTGATTTCCTCTTGTTTCTTATATATTGGACAGATCCTGGATATAGATTTATGACTATTTGTCTTACAATATATGCAACAATTGTCTTGAGGATACCGGCAAAGATGTGTTTCATCTTTTTTCTTCCCGCAGTTTATACATAATGTGATGTTGCTTCGACATTGTTTAGAGACAAGTCCGTATTTCAAACAATTGAAACATTGTGTGACTTTATGTATGTACGGTTCAACGTTGCATGCGATGGAATTAATAAAATTTGAGATGGTAAAATATTACCTTCAAAAGTTACTATGATAGTTTGCCTCGGTACTACTATGTCTTCTTCATTCCTGATAATTTTTCGACTGATTCTTTTCACTTCAGTTATAGGAGATAGAAAATTCGAGAAAATATATTTTTCGTCAAAACTGGTGTCTACCTGTTTGAAGACTTCCTTTCTGTATAATAAATTATTAGGAATATATACCTTTAAATTTTCTTTTTGAAGTTCTGTATTCATAACTAATTTATTAGCATCCCTGATGCTGTTCATTTGCACTCTTATTCTATTTTTGCCTACTCTATCAATTTTTTTGATGTTTTGTAATCTTAGTTTTTGATGGAGTATATGACCTACGGCCATGGGATGTAATTTACCAATATTTTGGTCATTGACCTTCTCAATCAAAACATATGCCATGACTGAATAGACGTTGGATTTTTGTAAATTGAATACCTTACTTTTTTGTTGTGTGTTTTCATGTGTACTATCAGATTCAATGTTCAGCTCCAATTGTTGACCGGTTGATTTTGGAAACTGCGATTGCTTCGTTTGTTGTACCCCCTCCATTGGATCGTTGTCCATGATGGGTACACTTACACTTTACAATTTGAATGTATTTTATAATCAACTCACTTGATTTTATAGTAACACTTCGTCAGAAATTAATGAGGTAAAATAGCACATCTACACTGTATGAGGAACAGATGTTGACTGGTCTGAAATAATCAACTCACTGAAATAATTCAATACTATTATTCTGAAACTCATATTACCACCTCACATTCATGCGTCAATTCAACAATTTTCGTGTCTTTTTTATACGTTATGAAAGCTGGTGAATCAACCTGAAACAATGTTTCACATTATTTTCTACTGTAGATTTTTGGGTTGATGACCTTGAACAGATGTGAAAGTAATGGAATCTATACGAGGATAGATGAGCAGACATCTGAATCTACCGTTCGATCTACTATTGCCTTAATTGCTTAAGTTTGTTAAAACCGATGAAGGATGAAGGCCCCTTCTTTGAACCAACAACGCTCTATATGGATAACCTCAGTTATCAATCACCTGATATTATGCTGGTTTGTCCAGGCATGCTCTGCTGAACCTGATTTGGCGGTTTATCTCCGTTGTATCCACGAAGAGGAGCATAGGAGGTTATAGGAAAAGTTCAAGGAAGTGGCTATTTTCAAGCTGATTAACAATGTAGATAGACACTTGTCTATCCAGCTTCCACCAATGGGAATAATTTTGGCATCTCCTACACTAGTTTCATCAATTTAGATATTTTGAAATTTGTTTGTTAAATTTCATTAAATAAATAGAACTGGCCCATACTTGATGAGAATCCATATTAAAAACACTAATTAATACAGTTTATTGTATGATTTTCGAAAACCGCGACACGTGTTTCGCTATACAATAGCTTTCTCAAGCATAGTTTATGCTATTGTATAGCATAAACTATGCTTGAGATATTGTATAGCATAAACTCGTGTCGCGGTTTTTGTAAAACCGTGAAAATTATTCAATAAACTATATTGATTAGTTTCTTTTTTATTTTATTACTGATATTATTTTAATAGATTTTAACAACTCAAATTTTCTTTGAATGACTTGAGTCATTCAAACCAGATAATTAAATTGTTGGATATATTTTTTTAATTATTGCAGGATTCTAGAGTTAAGAAATTAATATTACTGGAGTTTTTTCCAACACGAAATCGTTATTTTTACACCTCGACACGTGTTTCGATCACCAAGTGATCATCTTCAAGAGGAAGATAAAACTAGAAACTTCTCAAATAGCTTTAGTTCAGTTTTTTTTTTTCACTTAATTGTTTTTAACTTTTGTAATTTTTATCGGCGCATTTTCGAACATTTCCTGAAACTTTTTAGGCAAAAATACGAATCGAATGACACCTTGGTCGTAATTTTTGGACAGGGCTGAAAAATGTTACAAAAAAGTATATGTGAACTAGACTACAATAGTATAACGAAAACACAAGGTACTCGAAAGGTGTACAATAATTTTTAAAATACATCATTACAAGCAGCACTGTATAAGAAAATAAAATAAAATTTTTCAAATATATTATTACACGCACATTCGTTTAAAAGACAAATCCGAGCATTACCATGGAAACAGCCATATATTCATCTAATCTATACTATAAATGC
>WOGN01006964.1:0-12119 GCA_015342105.1 Leptinotarsa texana | reverse complement strand
AAGTAGCGGCTTCTTTGATTTTTCAAATGAAACACCCCGTATATAATATCATATTATGATTCATTATCACTTTGTCACCTATTAATTTCGATATTTTCGTTTTCGAAATTATCAGCATTTATGAAAATTCATGTTTGGTAAAAAAAATATCGAAATTAATTTATATCTTCTAAACAGTAACAGATAGATATAGGGAAATAGTATATGAATTTATTGTATGTTTTTAAGATATTTGTGGTATTCCGTATTCAATTTTTCTTGTTTCTCTGACAGCTTAGTCGAGTTTTACTCGTTAGTATCTATTTGAGAGGTGATTTTCGAAGAGCTTCAGGCTCTGTCCTCTTACACATATGTTTTCAAGCGATTTCAAAAGCAAACAGTGATGAACCGTCTCGAATTTTTTGGAAAGATCTATATATGCGCAAAAACACGGTTTGCTATCATTAAGTGCTGTGGTTATTTTAGACGTTGAAGTCATTATTGCGTCCTCGGTGGATTTTTTCTTGAAAGCCAAATAAATGTTTAGAGATTATATTATATTTATTCAAGAACGAAGTTAAACGATTTTTCAAATATCTGTTATCAGAGACATAGGTCGGTAGTTTGTGATTATTCTGTTTGGTCCCTATTTTTGGAAAATAGAATTATGAGTGACTCTTTGAAGTGTGACGGCCATGTACTAGATTCAAAACAACTAGTTATTAAGTATTTTAATGGTTCTAGAATATGATTTGCTATTGATTCAATAGTTTCTGATCTGATATTATCTTTACCAGTAGCTTTTTGATTTTCAGACTTTGAATTATGTTGTAGACCTCATTAGAGTCTATGGGAAGAAGAAACAAGGAGTTGCATGTTCTTTTCAGCTGGTGTATAGGTTGCTGTTTTGTTTATTTTGCTTGCTAATTTGTTTCCAATGAATACAAATAATTTGTTGAATTCGTTGCTAGTATCTTTTTTGTCGATGATGAGGTTATCTGTACTATTTTCATTCCATATTTTTTTTGAATCATTATTGTTGTTTTCTATTCATCTAGTGTAATATTTTTATTAAGGAGGTTAATTTGTTTTTATATTTGTTATATTGTTGTTTCAATTGCAAGTTATTTGGATTTTTTGTGATGTTTTTGTTCAGTTTATTTTTTGTATTCATATATTTCAGTAATGCATTAGTGGTCCTCGGAGCTATTTTCGTATTTTTTTCATACTTGATGTCTTTCTGTAGATTTCATTGTAGATTACATAATATGTTCATAAAATATTAGTTGCGACATCTTGTAGTGTATTCAATTGTGTAGTTGTTGATGTTAAAATCTCCAGTGAAGATGTTTAATTCTTCTGAATTGGTGTCATGTCAAAGTCATTTTGTGAATGTGGAATGAATTCCTTGGGACTTGTATCAGGTAATCGGTACATCGCAGATATCATGGTACAATAATTTTCATTCAGGCGAACTTTCATTGATAATATGTTCATATTATTGTATAAGTGTATAATTTTGTAGGTATAGTTGAAAGTATTTTTTATACATATTACAACGTCGTCGTTTAGGTTGTATCCACTATCGTTATAAATTAATTCATATTCATCTATGTGATGCAAACTGGTGTCTGGTATCTGCCAGGTTTCAGTTATGTTCTGTTTAAAATCTGTTTTTTCGTTAAGCAGTTGTCGCACCCATACGAACGACCACCCTCAGAAGACTAAACTTGTGCGAGCTAAGGATCAACGAGGTCTAACCTTTTAACGTGAGATTTCTAACACGGGTTGGAGAATAGCAAGTGGAAATCGATCGTTCAAACTAGGGCTTGAACCACCGAGCAACACGGCAGTCAATTCGAGTGAGTGATCAAAGCACCCAAGTCGAACCGCTTGGCAGATTTCAGATTTGATAACACATAACACTACATAACAATTCGTCTAGATTTTTACTCATGCTACGTATGCTGTTGTGTACTACTCTGAGGTTAGAGTTACTTTCATTTACATCTAAAATTTGAGAGCATTCCCATGTGGTTTCTCATGTGTATGTTACAATCTTTTGAGTAATAAAATCACGAATATATTGATTCATATTCTTCAAAATCAATCAACAGAATGAAACTTCACAAGTTATTTGCAGTTTACACTATCAACGACTGCAATGAATACAGAATCAATATTAAAAGGCTCATTTGTGAAAACACAATGATACAGGTGGAGATAAATGTACCGTTAGTACAGTTTGTTTGGATTAGAAAAGGGGAGCCCAAGAAAAGATGTAAATAGAAAATGATTAGGGTGATTATGTATTTGTATTTGATTTTATTCTAAGCTTGTCTTTCGTATAACGGGAGTTTTGCGCAGATGATTTAGACGACTTCCTGATTGGAGTACTTGCAGTGTCACTTGCTTTTACGGGTATTTTTGTTTAAGATTCGACTTGTTGGTTATAGTTCTGCTTCTCTAAATTTTTGAATACCTCAGTAGAATTTTTGATGGATATATTCTTTATTGTCCACGAACAATGTGTTGCCTTTGATGTAACATTTACTTGAATGTTACATCAACGTGATTTTTTTAGTTGCTCTCGGAGTATTTTCTTTCTTCTCTATTCCCGTCTCATCATTTACAATAAATACGTTTGTGCAAATTTTGAAATATTGGCATCTTCTTCAAATTGAATATTATTTCTACTTTTAGGGGGTCTGTCTACTAAATGACCCAACGACAAGTAGTTGTCTATGTCTGCTTCTCTCAGATCCACGTTAAGAAGTCTTTTGCTTTTTTCACAGATGAATTCTGTGAATCTTTCAGTTGGTGATTTACTGATGCCAAATATCGAAAAATTATTCGCTTTCCTGCTCCTTTCCAAATTTTCTATTTTTGTATTCAGCTCTTTGTTTTAGTTTTCCAATAATTGTATGTTTTTACTCATAGAATGTATTTTCAGAAGTATACGTGTTTCACTAGCTTCAATCGAGTGTTTCACTTCATTTTTGCTTCATCTCATTAAATATATTCTTCAGACCTATGTATTGTTCTTCGCCCATTTTTCAGTTCGTATTTTGCGCTATCACTTCAAACCATACTAATGCTGCACTTTGTTCTCGTAAAATGTAGAGTACATCAATTCCAATTTTTAATTTGAGATAGTGCACATTCAACTATAGAATGCACAGTGGATAGATACTATGCAAATTTGTTTTAGTTTTCTCTCATTTTACCGACACTTTACCAAGGAGCATTTTAAAAACTCATCTTACTCTTACAGGCTTCAGTAAAAAAATTGAGTATGTAGGACACCAATCATCAACTTCACATATGTGGCCTGAATTAACTACGCATAAATAATTTTCAGTGTCATAAACTTAGATCAGTCTGTGCCCTGAAGGTGTTGTGAAACTATATTTGGAAAAATATAGTCATACAAATTACCTGCTCTCAAATAACTGCAACAGTTGTTTCATTCAAATTAAAAAAAATCACATTCGAATTGAATTATTTTTTCGATAGATTTTTTAAATTTTTGTGTAGAAAAAGTTCTGGTTCAATGATAAATTTACATATTCCATGACTTATGTATATTAGTTTACATACATTCCGTCGAGAAAAATTGTTACAACGAACTTCACATTTTCGAAATGAGTTCTTTTATCCCCTGCTTTCAATTTGATACGAGTAGACATCAAACGCTAATATATTTTGTTACTTGGAAAGTTTTCATGTAATAACATATTTTAGGTCGATTATCTACATAAGATTATCATTCAAAACAATTTTTTTCATTAACGTGTGACATGTTGAAAATATCCACGACTTATTCGGTTTTTATGGAGGTTGAGCTGGATTCAGATAATAAAAACTCAAGGGCAGATTCGTTACCAAAATACACTTGACTGGATTAGTTGGTGTAACTAGGAATAACGTACAATTAAGATAATAACGATAATGCAGTGTGTTGAAAAAACATTTATTATTCAATATATCTCAACCAGTTACAGATAAGAAGGAGAAAATTATATGTTGCTAACGAAATGAAAATCGAAATTAAAAAAGTTTGGAAGTTCTTCTGACGAACTATGAACATAACACTACATTCAGAATGTGTATTGAGTTTAACTTCAGAGCAATTATCAGCTACAGTTTTATTCTTCTGATATACACTATTTTCAAAAAAACTCAAGCTTTTTAACTCTGGTAACTGTGAAAATATATTTTTCAATGGAAGTATTTTAGAGTCTACTGTACACTAATGTATATTAGTTTTAGCCTCTGAAAACGAAGCGTATAACGAATTGACCATTCGATCCTAAATGATGAAACCCGTAGGAAGATACTCGACAGAAATGAAGCGAATTATCCAAAGACCATTTGCAAATCGCATAATATACAAACATTACTTAATAATCTACGATTTTTCTCGACTCACGCTTCAGTACTGTTTTAAGTATATCAGGTTGTCTCAAAAGTTTTGTTCATCTTGATTCAATGTGTTTGTAGCACTATATCCCAATAAATATTCATTCTACTGTACCTTGTGATGCACTTTTTGGAACATTTGGTGTAGAACTGATTATTACTAAAGTTCTATCCCAATACCAAACCGTTATTTTCAACACCTCGAGACGTATTTCGATCACCAAGTGATCATCTTCAAAATGAAGATTGAACTTCAAAAGGGAGTTGAATATATCTCATGAACATGATCACTTGGTAATCATTTTAATGACAAAAGGAAAGAGTGCAAGTTCGATTTTCAAACTAATCATTTTATCGATGCTTTTTTCAGATTCTCTTCCATATATACTCAATATCCAATTACCTCAAGTATCATATTTGCTATGAACAAAAATTCCAATAGGAACTGCACATTAATTATATATAAGGCAATTTATGTTCTCCTAATGATAATTTCTTTAATAGTAGGTAGCTGGCTATTGACATAGATATTGCGCAATTGAAAGGTCAGAATTGTTGCTACTGTTATCACTGTAGCTGTAATCGTCACAATCACCTTGTGAATTCATAACTAACTCATAAATATCTAAGGTTGAGGGAAGATTACTGAGAGCAATTGAACTCTTTGAAGTGAACCTTCGTTTGAATTATCGTTCTAACTCATAAGTTTCATCCATATAATTCTTGGTCGACTATATCCTCTATATTTTTTTATAATTTTTGAAAAATTTCTCCCTAAGTGCTGGATTTCATTTCAATTGAAATTTTTTTCTTATGTATTCGCCGTCAAGTCGAAATATTTTCCTCGGTTGTATAAAAGCTGGTGACAAATCATAAAGCCCTTTGTCAATCCAGTCAAAACTTTGTTTAATTTCAGAAATAGACTTCATTTTCACTACACAGACTCTCATAACACGATACAGTACTAGTTCATTACAGAAACAGAACGTCTCCAAATATAAATAGTAATCAACGAAAGTAATTTTTTGTGAAGGAAAATAAATTTTTTATCGACCTTTTTTGGGTAATTGTACCTTCCAAAATCTGAAAAATATAAAAATTATAATGGAGAACTTTATACAAATGTAGAAAGGGCAAACTTTTCAGTTCACCCCGATAAGTTACTGCGTAAAAATCAAAGTAATTTTCACAATAAAAAATGTTCTATTTATCAGTAACTTGTTGAATTCCACAATTTTGTCTATCAAAAAAATGTCTTATAAATAATACAATACTTATTTTAAATGTTTCGGAGGCGAAAATCTGCATCCGATTTCAGAAATGGGCAAAAAAATAAAAGATATTTGCAGTTATTCCTTTTGTGATTATTTATTTCTCGGCTTCTTCGACAGATGTCGAAAGAGTTTTGAAATGTGAAATTATGTTAGTGTTGTTGATGACAACTAAAAAATTCGATATAATACAAAGTACTCTCCGATATCAGTCTGTCTATAAAAAAATTGCTTATAAATAATACAATACTTATTTTAACGTTTCGAAGGCTAAAATATGTATCCGTTTTCAGAAATGGACAAAAATTATAGATATTTGCAGTTATTCCTCTCCTGATTATTTCTCAGCTTCTTCTACAGATGTCAAAGGAGTTATGAAATGTGAAATTATGTCAGTGTGTATTTCTAAGGAGCTGTTCAAAACACAATGCTCTCGGTTATGAGGATATACGCTGATTCTTTCAGCTCAAGTCTCTTAGAGTTAGGGTGATTGGTAATCATTCTTGTCCTGTTCCATCCAACTCGATGTTCATCGTCTGATTTTGAAATGTAATCTGACGTGTTAGATCCTGTCAATGATCTATTTTTTATGTGATTTCGATGTTCATTCCCACGCACTTCCAATGGTCTCAAAGTTTCACCAATACAACTAATACCCCTAGAACAAGGATTCTCGTAAATGCAATTTTTTCGTTTTTCTTCAGTGTTGTTGAGTTTTTTATATATGACTATAGAACTCGAAGTATTTTTCGTTTCGAAAGTGGTTATAACATCATACCTATTTCCAATTCGTCTTATTTTGTCAGATAGTCCTGCTGCTCTAGACCTGATCCATTTTTGTTGGTAGCATTACTAATATTATAACAATTCAGAACGTGTAGTTGAAGTTTCGATTGTCAAAACTTTCAGAAAAGATTTCAACAAAAAAAAAGTTACTGATAAATAAAAACACTTTGATTTTACGCATTAACTTATCGGAGTAAACTAAAAAGTTTGCCCTTTCTACACTTGTATAAAGTTCTCCATTATAAATATATATTACGTACCAAATAGGATAAGAATCCAATTACCCACAAGCGAAAAATTGTAGGTACGAGGCGTTGCCTAGTGCGATAATTTGCGAACATGTTATTCTCGAGGTGCGTACCACAATTTTTCTACTACTGACCTTAGAAAAGAATAGTTGGATATATTTGTTTGAAATTATGGCTTTGGATAATAAACTCATTCAGTCAGTCAGTCAGTCAGTCAGAACTGAATTAATTTATTATGAAATTGCACATTTTACTACTATCCTCCGATAAATAACACTCAAAAAAAACTTCCAGCCGTAGGATTTGAACTCGTTTTATAAAAAAAATTAATGCCATTCTGGCGATTGCCAATAGGATGTCTGATTGTGATTTAAGCAATAGGTTGTTGATTCATGGATAAAACTTGATTCATCACCAACCTACAAACTATTGAACAATAAATTTACATAACAGCGTGTTACCTTGTTATTTATATTCAAACTACAATATTTCAATAAGTTCTACTAATGAATAGCTTCTGTTAATTGATAAGTGGAAATTTTTAATGGGTGTCATTCACAAATCATCTAATTTTTGAAATAATATAATATTTCCTCTTCGTTTTTTTAGGGATCCTCGAACGGTAAACCGTTCTCTGGGTAACACAGTTCTGGGACTGATGCCATTTTATCACGGATATGGTCTGAATTTGGGAATCACTTCAATAGTAAACAGGGAAAAACTAGTAGTTCTCAAACGATTCGAACCAGAAAGTTATCTCAAAGCCATACAGGATTATCGAATAGAAAACCTAATGGTGGCTCCCCCTTTAGCAATATTCATGGCGAAAACACCTTTACTCTCGAAATATGATCTGTCATCCGTCAAGTCAGTACTCTGTGGAGCTGCTCCGTTAAATAAGGAGATTGAAGATATTTTGAAAAAAAGGTATTGATAAATGATGGTGCATTATTATTTTTCAGCATCCGACCGGAAAGTACTTACTGTCTGGACGGTTTTTCTTTCAGAAAATCGCATTTTGCAGCCTAGTCCGGAAAAAACTTACTTTCTGGACTATGCTGGAAAGAATAACATAGTTGTTGTCATTGTAAATATGAAAATCTTGGTAGCTATGCTTTTGAGTGTTACAAGGTTTTAAGAAATAGATTTTGCAATACCAGCGACATGAAATATCAGTGTCCATTTCAACCCCAACAAACTCATCAAAGCAGAAAGCGGAATTATCTGTCCTGACATTATCATATTCGGTTCGGAGACATTCAACTTTGGAGAAATTCGATACCTGTGTTTCCGTGGCAGTGAATTGGATACTGTGGTTTAAGGTTTCCTCCATGATTTTTGGTATCACCGATAGCAGAGCGACTGGTCTGGAGTTTTATAGAAGATTTTTGTTGCCCATTTTGGAAATAGACTGAAGACGAGCAATCTTCCAACGAAAAATGAAGACCCCTTCCTTGTAAGACAGGTTGAATTTTCTACAAAATACTGGTGCAAGTTAATTGGCGTACTTTCTGAGTATGACGATGGACACTTCATCAAAACCAAACACCTTGTTGATAGTAAGCGAACGTCTAGTAACTCATCTTACTAGACGTTGTCGATAAGTAATTTTCGGCATTGTTGATTCTACTGCGGGAGTAGCGGGTGGTGCCTTTCCTAGTGGGACACAAATTGTTCAGCTAGTAGATTTGCTTTTTCTATAATTGTTGTTGCAACTGAACCATCTACTTGTGTCAGTCGTGGAATTTTTAATTTTATAAATGTTTGATTAACAGCTTCAGCTACCGACCAAAAGGATTCTGACCTTTTAGGATTATCCTAAGTTTGCAGCTCTTGCGAGCATTAACGAATCTAGTTCCGTTCAGAAAATTCCAATAGGGACCTTATTGTGCACTTCGTGAATTTCTGGATTGACCAGCATATTCTCATATAGATTCATCATATATTCAATAGCCAGACAATCAATTCAGGTAGAAACCACGTTGGACATATATTTTTTATTTCCTTTCATCGATTTCATTTCAATGGCACCACCATCTCTCGAAAGTTCACACAGAAAAGAAACATTCACATATTCTGAACTATATGTGTTATCATAAATTGTTGCAATGTTTTAGTGAAGCTGAATGTTGTTGTGAAGCTGAAAGTTCCTGCGACGTTTTGAGAGATGAGTGACCAAAAATCGATTGAAGTTCTCTTCATTTTCATTCAGAAAAAAGAGATACTCATCCTTAACATTTGCGAAGATGAAATCTGCTTTCGCCTTCAGTAGGTATAGGAGAAAATCTAATTAATCTTGTAGTATATTCTTCGGATCATATAATTTTCAAACTGTCTGTGATATATGTTGAAGGAGTTTGACAACGTTTCGAAAATATAACATCCAGAGAAGAAACTGCATATTCCATTTTTTTTTTATTCTGTAGACGGAGAAATGTCGTTGTCGCTCGTCACTACAAAGTGAAAGTTATTCAATAAATTATGCATTTTATTCTCAAAGAATTGGCTAGGATATTTGTCTCAATAAGTTTAGTGTTTAGTGTTTAGTGTAAATCTAATTACTATAATTAGTAGAATGTGTCTTGAAAGTTAACTAGTTTCAGGTGATGCCCTATTTTCTTGTTTTCTTTCATATTTTTCTGAAGTTAAAGTCACTTTCATCTCAAATAGATGAATAGATTGGACCACCCCGAAGGCTTCTGAGTAACTTTTCTCTTTCATCAATGTTTAATGTGTTATCCAGTATTTTTAGACTGTTCTTCTTTGATATGATCAAAAAAAGGAATACTTCAGTATCCGGGAGTTCATAAGCTTCTTTTATATTTTCAATTTTCAAGCATCTAGAGGCACACTCGATCAAAATGGATTTTTTTATCCATTCAGGAAGCATTTTTGAAATCTGATACAGTTTTTTCATAGCTGCTCTTCGAAGAAAGATGTGGAATTCTACCTTTTAGATTATATAAAATCAAATTGCATTTTCAACTTATTTTTTCACTGGCCATTCAAAATCGGTAACTGAATCATACAGACCAATTGCACTTACTTGTGCAATGTGTAAAATTCTAGAAAAAATCATTATTGAAAGATCAATGTGGGGTCTGGAAAAACAAAAACTCCTTATACCACAATAAACGGATTTCGAAAAACTATCTACAGTCGATAATCCGGTAGACCTCAAATCTGATTGTATTGCATTTTATTCATATATCCAAAGCATATGATACAGTATGGTAAGACACAATTATCAACACAATCTGCAAGTGATCATTTAATGAGAATTTCTTTAAATTCATCATACATTTTTTGACATACCGTAGCTTCAAGTCCGTGTGAATAGAGCCCCGAAAACTGAGTTTTTCAGATTTGTTCACTGAGTGTTTCCCTATTCTTGATAACCGTCAACAATATAATTGATGACTGTGAGGCTCCCCTGAAAGCAAGGATCTATGCGAACTATCTGGTTGTATTTGGTGAAAGTAAAAACGTGAAGACTGTCCATGACCACTCTAAACATTTTCCAGTCCAGTTAAATATCCTTGTAGAAAAAAAGTATGTATTTCTCTAAACGTCCCAAAAATAATTTACGAATGTAAAGCAAGCATATCGTCCACGTTAACCAGGTCAAATTTTTGGGTATATTATTCTATCCAAAGCAGAACTGAAAGCAACATATCCATTACCTAAAAATGTTATGCTGACGTGGTTTGTACCTCATGAGAACCATTGCTTCAAAAACTTGAGGTGCAGATACAAATATGTTAATGACAATCTACAAATCCCTAATCAGATTGAAGTTAGACTGCAGATCAATATTATACAATTCGGCGAAGAAATCAGTTCTGGATTTCTGGACATTGGACATTGTTCACAATAATACTATCAGAAATTCCTTTGGGGCAATCTGCACAAGTCCAACCGATAGCTTGCAATGTGGCTTAGGCGAACCATCTTTAGCAAACCGAAGGTAGTTTGCAACCCTCAATAATGCTGCTTCCATTACAGTAAACCCTGATAACTCAGTTTACCAATCTTTTAAAACGTCTGTTAAGAAGAAAAGAGCTGACCTTCCTTTTTACGAAAGACACAATCAGTATCTACATAATTTCAATCTCCCGAATATCCCTAACCACACTCCATCAAATGTAATTTATATGAAATGATTTATACGGAATACAAGGAGTTGGAAACAATTTACACAAACGTATCCAAGTCTAAAGATGGCGTAGGAACTGTTTTCATCAGACTAGACTAGACTAGACAATCTAGTTCACCATTTAAACTTCCCCTAGAAAGCTCAGTTGTCCCTGGGGAACTTCACGCCATATGAAAAGCACTGCAATACATAGAGAAGAGCAACTCCAATAAATTTTGATTAAGTCAGATCCTTCAAGTACCCTGGAAGCAATCAACCAATACTTCAACCATCCCATCATTCGTCACATGAAAGAACAAATCGATATACTCTATGGAAAAGGGGCAGTCATAAAATTCATGTGGGTCCATTTACACCTAGGAATAATAGAAAACAAAAAGGCTGAACGATTAGCTACAGAAGCCGCTATTAGTCCTTTAAACAGTACAGAAAACTATGTTTTTCGTACAGAGGTGAAACCCTACTACAAAAAAATTCCCACTAAATTATGGCAAGATCAATGAAATGTGTCTTACAGTAAACTCTCCGAATTAAAGTGTACTTCCATGGATACATCTCCCGAAAAACAGGAAACCCCAGGTCATGTCACGCCTGCAAATAGGCCATATTCGCTACCTCATTGCCAACTATACCAGCCATATGTGTAAAGTGTGCGAATCTTCCGTAACTGTTAACCATATCTCAACAAAGTGTGCCCTATAATCTGAGAAAAGACTAATTCATGGCATACCGCCTTCAATGAACAACGCATTAGGACCTAAGTTCATTATTGAAAATATTGTAAAATTTTTAGAAAATGTCAACTTGTTCAACCTCATATAATACCTACAACTGATGTATTTTTTCAATCGCTAATAACACTGAAGGTTGATGCAACTTTGAATAAAGTAAATTGAAAAAAAAAATTATTTTTTCGACAGTAGTTGTCAACTTCTCTTTTGAATTAATTTTTGAGAGACTAGCCTTTTTTCTAATTTTTCTATTTATTCTCAATGAGTTCTTCATAATGTTTTCAATAATCACAACACAAAAAAAAATATTTTTTGAATGTTTCCTACACTAAATTAGTCAATTTCTACTAATTTTGGGGTGATAAAAACGAAAATAACAATGAAAAATTTTTATTAGCTCTGGTTTTTGAGATACACAGTACTTAATCTTAAAGAGTAGTTATACTATACGTGAAAAGTGAAAGTACATAAAACAATATTGTTATGTTTCTTTTAGAATATTTTAAGTACAAAATTAATAAAAAAA